>VZTZ01008985.1:127205-187146 GCA_013400955.1 Drymodes brunneopygia | reverse complement strand
CTTCACAGACGTATACAACACACTCCCCCCCCCCCCCCGATATTCAATGTTCTTTTATTTTTCACTCTGTTTCAAGTTTTTTCGTCATCAAGTGTTTTAAAGAACCAGTAGTAGTATTGTTGGTCTAAGAGAAGCACCAAGGGTGATAAGGAGAAAAAATAGATTTTATCAGATAGACATGGGAAAACAAGTCATCTTTCAGCCAATTAAAAACTGGCCAAGTGTTTTAATGAAATAGTATTTTAGATTTCCTTTGAGAGCATAGGATGACTTCAAATAAGTTGTGGTTTTGGTCACTCATAATTTGAACAGCATAAAGAGGTTTGGGCCATCCTACACAGTAACCCCTGTCATCCCAAAGGTTCATTCCCCACCTCAGGATGATAATTACCCTTTTTCTCCCCTATGTTCACTCACACTATTATCTGGTATCCTTTCACCATGATTCTATCCTCCTTGCTAGACTCTTTTCCTCCTGTAGACTAAAAATAAGCTCAGTCCCTGTACATGATTTGCCTTTGCTTCTTAACCTGATAAAAGCGTATTTAATGTCTACAATAAATTATTTTTTACAAAATATTATTTTAGCTTTCCATTTTCAAAATTATGTTCATAAATGCAAAATTATGTTAAAAATGTTCTTTTGCTGCTTCATTTCTCTTGCCTTTATTCTCTCCTCAGCTCTGAGGTCAGTGTGTTTCCGTGGAATGCCTTGATCTCTCTGCCCACAGATAATGCACCATTGCAACTCAGCAGCTCCAAACGTTTACATTTAGAAATCATGAACACTCAGGGGCACAGAATGGCTTTCAGCAAGAGAAATATCACCAGAAAATGAAGGTTTTTGTCTACAAAAGAGATGCAACACCAATTTGAATGTCTCGTGTTCTTGTATCCATTGTGCCTCAGCCCTGACCTTACAGACTGGAGTTTGCAGCTAATGGACTTCATGATAGCTTTGATTTTCCCAGGGTGTTTGGAGGTGGCTATCACGTGGCCCATGCTAGGAAACATCAATCTCTCAGCCTTTACAAGGCCTAATGGCTCACAGACACCTGATTTCCAGCTGTAGGAATATGATATTTCAAACTGCTGCCTTTCTTGTCCTTTCAGGTTCTTACTCTGATCAGTTGAATGTCTGTCCAATTAATCCACAAAACACAGAAGATGAAAAATGATTAGTTTTGCTCCTGCCTCTTTTGCAGAATCAAGTCCATTTGTCTTATGCTTGCAGGCTCTGGACAGTTTAATGAAGTGTTGACATGTACTAATGACAGGCAGGGAGCTGCAGCACTCCTGTCTGCAGGGTTACTGTCTCCTCTTTTCAGACTGGGGACATCAGCATGCTGTAGTGAGCACTTGAAACTACCACAGGCAAAATACAGGACATTTTGAAGCAGACACTTCAGAGTTTTTGAAGAGTGAGAAAAATTGAATTCATGTACTACTGGGATTCTACAAATTTTTACCATGTGAAGCTGACAACCCGTGATGAAAGGCAGCGAGGAGTATATGGGACAGGAGATGTCTGCAGGACCTTACAGAAGAGATAAAAAACATCATTTGAAGGCCTGAGGTTTCTCAGTCTGATTCCAGTATTCCAGCCAGTTTGCCGAATTTTTACATCTGTGGTGTCACAATGGCTACAATGAAAACATTTTATAAAATATGAGGCATACTTATAAAAAGAAATAGCTGAATGGGCTAAATTATGCTGCTTCTCCAGATGCTGTACACCAATCCCAACCTTGTATAAACTTCTTGACACACAAAGGTACAGATTGGTTTTGGATCAATGCCAGAAAATCTAGACTTTGACCTGTCATAGATTTGTGGTCAGACAGAGGAACTCGTTTATCAGATGCAATTTAATGTAAGAATTTCAGTTTGCTGCAGTTTGCTCCTAAATTTTGCTGGAGTGAAACATCACCTCCCAGGAATTACTGGGATAGCAGATAGCATGAATTTCTATTGTGAAGCAGAAGTTATTGGGGGTCTCTTTTACTAACCTTTTAAGAAGCTCTCCAAGGAGATTTTCTCTGCACAGAACGGCCCATAGGAAGCAGCTTGCTTTCAGCAGAGCTGTGCTCTGCCAGCAAAGTGTTGTGCTGCAATCACAGCTCTTGGATTAAGCAAGAGGACAGATTTAAAGCTCTGAGTCACATGAAGAGGAATACATCCCTGCACATTTTTTTTTTCTGGCCACTTGTATTTGTGAAGAGTACAAACTACATTGCCTTACCCCAAAAGATTGTGTGGGACTCATTCAGGATTGCCAGGCACTTTGCTATTTTTCACAAACTGAAGAATGTTTTTGACTCCAACAGAGACCATGATCAGCAGTCACTTGTGGGCACTCACACTCTTACAGAAATGCTGTTTTACACTGCAAGGCAGGAGACAGCACGTGCTCTCCTCCCATTCTGCTGCCAGAAGCAGTTTTTCCTTCCCTTCCCACTCCGGTTATCAGACCAAGGCAGAGGCCTGCGAGGTGGAGGACTTAAAATAACCAGGAGAAATAAGATACTACTAAGCTGGGTCTGCTTTACCAGGCCTACCCCACGAGGAGTCAGAAGCCAGCTAGTTAGACATTGCAAATTATGCTTTGGGAAGGAGGAAAAGTTGTTCCTAAAGCATTGTTGTCACTGGGGCGAAGTGATTCATCTTCCCCAAAGCTGTAGAGGAGCTCTGCCCTCACAGAAGCACCCAGGATGCAAAAATCTGACAAGAAGGTGCAATGATTTATTAGAAGGCTTTGCAAGGAGCCCCGATCTGTCTCACAGACACTCTCCCATTTGCCCCTGGATGTTATTCCCTAGAAGGGAATGTCTAAAGGAGGTCAGGTGTTTTACCGGGCTGCGTGGGTGACACACATCAGGCAGTGACAGGCAGGATACAAATACTTGGAACAGCAGGAGCCCTGCAAGAGCTGAGCACTTTTCCTCTTCTAGGAGACAATATCACCCCTGGCAGTAAATAAAAATCACCTCCCCCTCATCTCCTCCTCCATATCTGCTCTCCTACCGAGTTCTCTTCATTTCTAGCTTTCCTACTGGATTTTTTGAAACTTGCCTCATAAAACCCAAAGACTGACCTGTGTACCTTCACAATGAAACTGAAGGCTATGATGACAAAATCACACCTTTTGGGAAGTTTGAAGGAATAATTTTGACAGTTAAAATGCAATTGCAGCTTGTTGCTTAATTACTGATAACTTCCTCACACTCCTTGACCAGGATATAGCTGACAGGTCAGATCCAACAGGACCATAGAATTGTGTAGATTGGGAAAGACCTATAAGATCAAGTCCAGCATTAAATGAGCAGCACCAAACCCATCACTAAACCATATCTTAAGTGCCACAGAGTCTTCTAGGGATAGTGACTCAACCACTTCCCTGCATAGTCTGTTCCAATATTTTACAATGCTTTCAGTGAATAAATCTGACCCAATAGCCAACCTGAACTTTCCCTAGGACAGTTTGAGGCTGTTTCCTCTCCTCCTGTGTCTTGTTACTTGAAAGAAGAGATCAACACCCACCCGGCCAAACCCTCCTGTCAGGGAGCTGCAGAGAGTGATAAGGTCACTCCTGAGCCTCCTTTTTTCCTTTTTTAAACACCCCCATCTCCCTCAGCTGCTCCTCATCAGACTCGTGCCCCAGACCCTTCCCCAGCTCCACTGCCCTTCTCTGGACATGATCCAGCACCCCAGTGCCTTTCTGTAGTGAGAGGCCCAGAACTGGACACAGGATTTGAGGTGCAGCCTCAGTGGTCCTGATTTCCTGCTGGGTCCCAGTGAGGAAGGTGTCAGGGATCTCCTGCTGTGGGGCCTCCTGCTGTTTTAAGGGTCAGTGCCCAAAGAGTCCTGTGTGAAGCAGGTTTCTGCCTCGCTTCTCTCCTGCCAGCTGCCAAGTGTATTTTTAGCAAGATGTTTCCCTGAGCCTGCCAGCTTCATTCTTCCTGAGATCCTAATAAGTGCTGGCTACTGCTCTGGGGCCACGGCTTGTGCTTTCAGGCTGATTCTGCTTGTCTGCTGGAGCCTGACTGCAGGGAAATGCATCCTGCTGCCTCCATGGCAGGTTGACAGTTTTTCAAGCCCTTCTTGGACCTCATCCAAACAGAGCTCACCAGTGGGACAGCTTACACTGCTCCTGCCAGCAAGGAGAATCCAGTGTGTTTCCTGCACCCTGGGTCAGATCTCTCCTGGGCATTCATCTCCTGTACAGTGAAGTCCTACTGCTTCTCCCAGGGAAGAGGAAGGAAGATATGCACACTGTACCCATGTGAGGGCTATCAAGGGATGGCAAGAATGCCAGAACTTCTGTAATTCCTGCTGCCATGGCTGACATGAGGCAGGCTGAGCAGGCAGGGATGGCACTGGAAAGGTAGGAAGGCTACCTTTTCAAAAAGGTAGGAAGGAAAAGGTAGAAAAGACTGAGGGGAAGAAGATAAGAAAGTGAGAGATGTGGAAGTGCCCCATCTTCTTCCCCACACTCTGACCCTCTGGAAGTTATGGGAACTGAAAATATAGAGGGAAAAAAAGAGTTTATTCATTACTATTTTTGTTCTGTTAGGCTTTCAGTGCATTTGTGCACTGAAGCTGCAGCAAAGGTGACCTGAAGAAAAATAAACACTGAATCCTGTCCAATAACCTGTGATCTTTATATTTGTGCCTTGTGTTTTCCTTGTCAAAATTCCCACGGCTTTAGTGCTACAACACTGGCTCCTGGCCTGAGCACAGATATGTGCTAACTACATTTTCTGTAGCATCCATCATGCACTGCTGCCAGCTCTGTTGTTTTTGCCTGCAGTATGGATGTTCCCTGAGAGCTTATCAGGAAAGTACTTACTGCTTTTTCACTGCTCTCTGCTTGCTTGCATCAACCCCCTCCTGTATTACATTCTTCCTTCAGTCTGTTATCACTTGTGCTGGGAACACTGTTCTGACAACCTGCAAGATTTGGATTTCTATTTCTTCTATTTCACAATGTCATGTTTTGCTGGGTGACAAGTCCTGCAAATCCATGGGCAGGTTACTTGAGGAGGGTTTTCCAGATGTCCCTTGCCTCATGATGAAGCTGCCATATTCAAAATGCAGTGCTATGCTTGTGCTCTCCCTAGAACCCCTCCAGAATTCCTGTCCCTGGCTTACAGGAGCATATCCCTTAGCTGGAAATGTCTCAATACAGGATCAAATATCCCAGCTCTCTGTTCAGATCTTCATTTCCTCCTTCATTGAGCTCAGCCCTATTGAGGGGCTGCATAACCCTTCCCAGCACTAACCTGCTGCAGAGCACAGATAGTTGAGAAATTGTGCCCTCTGGTTCCATGTGCCATCACCACTGGAGCTGATCATGGGCTTGGGAAGAGTGGAAATGTTATTCACAAACCATTTCACTCACTGCTTCCAGCCTCTCCTTTGGGAGAGGTAGCTACCAGCAGAACAGGTGGTGGCTGAAGGTGCCCTCAGATAATTCTTCTTTCTCTATGCCCAAAGCCTTTGTGGAGGTTGCTTCCTTTCCCAGCTTTCACTTTGACTGCTGTAATCTCACCTGTCTCACAGATTGTTGTCACATATGGAGGAGCAGGCAAATCAAAGGGAATCAGCAGAGCTCCAGAAAACCTCAGGTGGCAAAGGTGGAAGTCCAAGTCACCTCAATGGTAAAGCAAAATAAGTCATGAAATCATGGATTCCTAGAATACCTCAGGCTGAAAGGGACCCACAAGGATCATCAAATCAAACTCCTGCAAAGAGGAGGGAAAAGAGGAGAAATTAATATAGTTGGGCATCTGCAACAGATTTCCATACACAAAAATCAGAGTACAGACTCACACCCATGGGCAGGGTGCTGAGTGACAGACATTTGCCCTTGAGCACTGTTTGAACACCCCATGACTGAAGATTAGAGGTAGAAATGTTTATGGTTGGATGCAGATCTTTCCAAGGCACTTGCTGGAACCAGAGGAAGCTGCCAGAGCCACAAAGCCTCGGTGTCCCCATCCCTGAGGATGCCTCTCCTTGAGGATGCCCAGGTGCTCCCTGGTTGAGTTGAGAGGAAAGGTCCTCCTGTAATGATCCCTGGTTTGAAAAGTCCTGCCCTGGTGACACCATGTGCTGTCCCTTCCTGGCTCAGGTGCCAGACTGTCACTTGTTCTCTGTTCCCTTCCCTTTGCCCCCTGTGGAGTCCTACCCTTGTTTTTTGGCAGAAAACCCTGCACGTTTATTTTGGCAGCACCACGCAGCGTTTGCACAGAGCCTCCTTCCTGCCTGCCTGCTGGGTGTGGCTTTTAAACCAGGTCATCATTCAAAGACTTTCAAGGACACAGTGGTGGGGCAGGAGGTTGTGATGTGCTGCAATTATTCCACGGAGCAGCCACAGTTTTTGTAACCAGACCTCTTTCCCATGATTTTAAACTGAACTCCTGCACTGGCGATGTTGCGAAGATAATGGCCTTTAGGATTTGATTAGAATTTTTTTTTTGCCTGGAGTAGGGAAGGGATTTGTTTTATTTCACTATTCCTGTGTAATATTGTAATGCATGGTAACTTATAAATACTTCAGTAGGGAAGTTTGTAGAAAAAAACACCATTTTTTAGAACCATTTCCCAGAACAGTAAAGGGTGTATTTTCAGCAGCAAGTAACAAAAGCACCAAGTACAGAAAACTGAGTTACTTAAGAAGTCTCTCTCCATGTCAAATGAAAAGTGAGTTGTTATCATTCTAAAAGGCCCCTTGACTGCCAGCAGTGCCTATTTCAGTTGACAGTAATAGCAGTTTTGTAAATGTAACTTAATTCTATTCAAACCTGGATACAGGGCCAGGTCACAGGGAATGCTGAAAATTTTCTGTGTTCCTGACAGTCAATAGAATTAAGAGGCATTAATCTCCTTCCAAAAGCTGGACCTTGAACTCTCCCACATGCAAATTTGCTCTCATTTTTCTTCTCATGGTAAGGATGGGTCACCTAGCCAGTGACTCCATTGGCTTGAAGAGTGCCAGCAGCAAAGCAGTGTAATTTAGAGAAATACAGAGATCTGTAATTGAGAGAAATTGTTGGGGCCACGGAGGAAGTTTCCAACAGTTTATGCCTGCATTAAAAAATGTCTACCTGATTGAAAAGCACTGATTCCAGCCATTCCTGTTTTGGAGGTTTTGGAATCTGAATATTCTTCTAAATAGATTATTTAGAATTATCTATTCTAAATAATAGATTTATTCATGTCCTTGTCTTAAAATGAGATATGTAAGATACTACTGATAATACCTTTTAGCCACAATTCAGAGTTTGATGGCTACTCCCCAGTACAGAGGTCTGTCCCCTGAAAAAACAGTTGAAATGATAGTGAGGATGGGTGGCTGGTGTAAGAGGAAAAAAAACAAAGATCCAGGGTGAAGGACTTGGCATTTTTTAATTTAGTTTGTTGTAGGAATGCTCCAAACAGAAATTCTTCCATTATACAGTTTTCTCTACACATTTCCTAGAGATAACTTCTCAAAGAAAGAGTTTTCAAGACACCAAAGAAGCTGGTAGATATATTTTATGGACAAAATCAAACAGGTCTATATAGTCCCAGTTCTCACCAGGGGTGGTGACAGAAATAGAGTCCTTTGTTTATTTTTTTTAGGTTTGCTTATGAATTTGGCATTTTCTGAACTCCTGAGAACAGTTTTGTGATGCAAGTTCATGATCTTGTTTGTAACAGAATTTCTGTGTGATGTGGTAAAAAGACAGACTGTGTCACACTTAAAAGGAAAAGGTTACTGATCCCCCTACTGGTGTTGCCCAGGCTGTTCATCTCTGGGTCCCTTAGGTGTTATTTTGAGGTGGTTTCTACTACACACAAAGAATTGTGACTTCACTGAGAGCAGCGTGCACTCAGAAAGAGATGCTTACCAAGTTTTGCTGAGAGATGGAGAACACAGCAGTTGCAGCAGGACTACATTTACCACACCAACTGATACTCAGCTAAACAAAACCAATGCTGGAAAGACTTCACTGATTTCTCTGAATTGTGTGTATTATTGAACTGACATAGAATTTCTAAGCACTCTTACTTATTTTGATACATTGTCTTAATTATAACTTTAACCATTTAAAAAGCAAAGTCAATTCATTAACCATCAAAAACAAGAGCAAGAAGCATGCCTGTGCTGTAGCTAACTACAAATACTGAGATGTTTATTCCCACAGACAATTTAAAGACAAAGGAGGTGGATGATAAAGAAAACAGAGGAAACAAATGGCATATAAATAATCTATGTGCTCAAGCTGTTTGTTCCAATCCAACACCTGTTGATGAGGTGTCCTATAAACATCAAACATCCTGGGGAATGGAAACCAGATTTTTGGGGTTGGTTTTGGTTTTTTTTGTTCTTCCTTGGTTTGTGGGCATGAAAGGAGAAGAAGAAATTTTAAACAGCAAAACCCTGCCAGAGGAGTGAGGTAAGATCAGAGTTCACTGATTTCAATTCAGTTCCTTTGTAAGTATCCTTGTTGCCACAGTCTCCTTCTCTCACAAACTCAATCCCTCTGTGTCCCTCCCCACCCTCAGACTCTGATTTTACCCAGTGCTCAGTTTGGTGTCAGTGTTTTTTTCATACTCAGCGTCTAATTTTCAGATTCAGATTTGACCAGAACCAATTTTTTCTTTCTTGCACATAAACAGAAAATATAACATCAAAATGAATTTACAGTCTTGAATTCTCCAGCTTCCTAAAAGCCCCTTCTGTTGAGATGCATTGTGTCAGTGTGTGTGGAATACCAGCTGTCTAGGGCTGCCAAGAAACTTTGGGAATTAACCCTCCAGGGCATGCTGGAGAAACTGGCAGAAAATCTGGCACTGAGGGGCATCCTCCAGAAAGATTGAATTCTTGGTTATTTCATGTGTCCTGCTTGATCGTTCAAGTTTCAACGCTGTGCTACTGGATTTCATCTTAAACACTGAAGCAAATATTCTGCTGCAGTCTATTCTTTCTGAAAAACCTGTCAGAAGGAGTTCCTGTCAGCATAAGGAAGATAATAACAAAGTCCCTTTGCAGCAATAAATACTGCAGCCACAGCAGACAAGGGCTGGCAATTGAACTTTGCTCTTTTCTGTGCCAACACAAATCTGGTGTCAGCTTGCCTTGATCAATTACTCAAGATGCAAGGTAGTGCAAGTGAAAGCAGGATCTAATGTTTTAAATATTAGTATGAAGTATTATGAAGCAGTCTTGTAAAAAGTAAAGATTCTGTGATAGGATTATTCAAAGTGAAAAGCCAGAATCAGGCTTTTAGGCTCTGGAGTTGGCACATGTATGTCCTGCAGTGAGGGAATAAAGTCATCTTGCTCTTACCTACTGCTTTAAATAAAAGATCAGGAAACCTTTCTTAAAAACCTTAAGCTACAAGACTTCTGCTCTTCAAATCAGTGTGCTCACTTAACATGCAGTGAGCAAGACTTGAAAGGTCACAAGGTAGAGCTGAATCATTATCTATTTGAAAGAATTAAGAGATAAGGGGGGGAAAAAGTCGAGTCTAATTTTAGCTTTGAAATTTACGGCCATGAGAGCGTCTGGCCAAATGAAAGTGATCTGATCAAAAAGCTGAAAGGCAAAGATATCTATCCTTCATGCATCTTTTAAAAGCACTGCAAGCCAAGATGTTGGAACCGTAGGGAAGAAGTTAATCTTACCTTCAACTGAAAGATTTACTAAAGCCTGTGGCAAAGAATTTAAATGTTAACAGATCAATTTCTCTTGCAGAAATACAATTCTACCGATTCTTTTACATTTGTTATTAATCCAAAGGCAAGGCTCCACAGAACAGGCAATTTATCTTTGTATAATAAGACCACATGAAGTTATGCAGGCATTAAGAGCTTCTTTGCCACCTCAGAGTTGTAGGATTAGGCTGCTTTAAGTAGCTAAAGGTAGTCAAGTCAGTGAAACTCTCCAATCCCACATCTCCAATCCAATCCAGTCCAATCCAATCCAATCCAATCCAATCCAATCCAATCTCTCCAATCCCCCAACTTGTAAGGAAGAAAATGCTTAAGCATTTTTTAAAAAGTTGTGCCAGTTTATGAAGGTTCATTTTTAAGGAAATACTAATCCAAATGAGGTTTGAAAATGTTGAGAACTGGGATCATTTTGATATATTTTAAAAGAATATATTTTAAAAATTTATTTCCCAGGGTAGTCCTCTGCCCTGCACTTTTGCTCCCTCCCTTGTGTAGACAGTCCATTATTTTAGCAGAAGTTGATTTTCCCAAGGACCCATGGCCACAAAAGTGTGTTGCCTTCTAGAAAGTTGCAAGACTAGGTCCAACACGTGAATGCAGATGCTGATCTCAACCCTACTCCAAGGGAATTCCTGTGGCTTTTGGGTGGTACTGCCTGGAGATCATCTTTTGAAGCAACAGTTGCTGCACTGTCAACTAGACAGAGCTTTTTGAAAGCCTTGCAAAAGCTGTTTTTTCCCTTCATAGGTACAGGCTGTGAACCCCAGATTTTCTCAGAAAACCTCAGATTTTAAAATAAAACCTCACATGGAAACACCTTGTTTCCCTAGCAGATGTCTCCATGTTGTCCCTTATCATGAAAATGCCACGCCCCAGCAGCATGGAAGAGTCACCAATCATTTCCTGCAATTTTCACAGAAATAGGGAAAGAAAGGCTTTTACGAGCATGTTAAGGAATAGGATCTGTTGGTCAGAAAAATTAAGTTTGCAGTATTGGTGATCTTCAAGTTGCAGGAGAACAAGATCCATGGCTGTCCATTTTGGAGCAAAATTACAAAGAATTTCTTCTTGTTTCTTCTGACATTCTTGCTATAACACCATGTTTAGTCTTCTCCATGAGGAGCAGTGCGGCAAGCCCAGGCACTGATGATACTGTTTCACTGATATCATTTCTATTGATCTTATGTCTGGCTTGTCCATTAGATTTCCTTGGATTGGAAGAATTTTTGCTGGCTGGATCCCCAGCAAACTGAGTCCTTGTGGACAAGTTTTCCACATCTGCATTTCTTCCCATTATATACCAAGCATAAATAATTTCTTTATCTGGCAGACCCTTCAATTTGCATCTTTTTTTGATGTAATTCTCACACCAGGCACAAATGTTGCCTCTGCTGTACCCTCATGCTCATTACGTTTTCACTTAGCTTTCCGCATGGTCCTCCTTGCACAAATGTAGAAATAATTTCTGAATGCTTTGTTGAAGGAAGTTGCAGGCAGGTTGACAAAAGAAATTGTTGAAAGAGTCAGCATTCTCCATGGGCATCCAGGAGACCAAAGGGTTTCTAAAGAACCTGAAAGCTGTGGATTTTACAATGCAGAAAAAAAGGTGCAGCACACACCCAAGATAAGAAAAGCAGCCTTTCTCTTTCAGTGTAATGGGTCAACAATAAGGCAAGTTAAGAAATGTGATGGTAACAGAGTTTTGTAAATATCTCTTTCAAAGATCAAATTTTAAAGTGAAACATCTCATTTTAGTGAGCCCTTTAACTTCTTTACACATATCCTCCCCCTGTACTGATGCAACTGAAAATTATTTTTACAATTAGAGAGCTTAAAAGTACCACTTCTACAACTGCTTTCAGGAACAAGAGAGATGCCCCTGTGTTTTGAATACTGATTTAGTGTTGGGAATCTGAAGGTTAGTGCTAGGTGGAAGCAATCTAATCCTCTAAAAAATGAAACCTTGCCCTGCTGCTCATCCTTGCAACTCTTCTTACTGGGTGTTGAAATGTGCTCAGTTCAGAGCTGCTGCAACCACTTCAAAGACACAGTCTGTGTGCAGAGCTGAGTTTTCCTTTCCTTACACGAGCCCCTGCAATGGTGTTAAAGCTTTATTAACCCCACAAGTTAGAGCCATTTCAGCTCATGACTCCCAAATCTCCTTTTTTTCTTTATTGCAAATTCATAATTGTTTTCCCATCTACTGTTGGCAATGCCTTTCAGAGAAAACCTAGGCAAAGTGCCACTCCAGTGCTCCCTCCTTCCCTCCAAGTTTCACTTGAGAAGCTGCTGCCCAAGCCACATCCTTCTCCAAGCTTTCTGTGCACACCCTTCTGTCCCCCATCTGCCTCTCCACCACACGGGTTTGATTTGCACTATCCTCCTGTTGTATGCTACATCCCTAAAAATCCATATGTCCTCATGCATCTTTCCAGACTGGATTTTGCCATTTCCTTCATTTTCCTTTTCTTTTTTTTTTGGGCTTCTTGCAGCTCCACAGCCTTCACTCAGCACCTCCCTGATGCCTGATATATATTGCCTCATATATTCCCTGCATCCCTGTCATACCTGACCTTGAGCATTAAATGCCCTCAGAGCCAGAGGAGCATTTGCAGCCCCAGGCACTCACAGCCCTTCAGATCCATCAGCACAGGGCACAAGGCTGCCTGCAAACCAAAGTATCCTTCAAGGGCTCTCAAAGGCTTGCATCTTGTGGAAACCTCATGAGGCAGCCACGGCTATCTAGCTAAAGAAGCAAGACAGTGTTTTTAATGGAGAATCAGGTGGTCATTCTGTTTAAGGGTACATTCAATTAAAAAACAGGTTTTATATTTGTATGTATGGTGTTAATCTGTCATTCAAGTCAAATGTCCAATACCTTATTTTACTACTGATGATAGTGGGGGTGTGTCTTGGTGTCCTACATAAACTTCCACATCCACATGTAAATCTTACATATAAATGTTACCTGTTGGGTGGTTTTGTGTGCTACTATGGGTCTTATCCATTTTATATTTCAAAAAATGTAAATACTTACCCTGACAAACTAGCTTAAGGTAAAGCAACATCTTGCACACATTCTTCAGATCTTCATTTTGAGCAGAGCTGGCCACGAGCCCCTTTGTGAGGCTGAACTTTGAGACTTCGCTTCCAATTAAGATCCCTCTCCCAGAAGAATTTTGATTGTTTATGTTCCAGGCTTTTGTTTCTACTACTCTGCAAAGTCTGGTGCTAAGTCTCCGCAGGAAGTGTGAAGATACACCACCTCCAGAAGCATGGAGTACCAAATGTGTGTTCTTTAAACACATCAACAAGATCAGGAAACAGCTGCAGGGAGCGGATCGCAGCACACAGCCGGGCTAAATGAACAGCCACTCTCCTGGTACAAGTTCTTCATTAGCTGACGAAGCCAACTTAAGCCTACTGCATCCAGTTTTAACTGCAGATCAGACATGAGAAGTCTAATTCAGGCAAGCTATAAATTACACTACATGCTCATTCCTTGTCATGGTCTCCAATCTGTTCCTCCAGTGAAATCTTGGAAATATTTCTTTCAGTACTATATTAAGCCGAGAGGATGGTATGGATTTTTGTACAATGTGTAATGATCCATTTTACAGGCTTATGGATCTATATAAATGCTGTATTAGCAGCCTGAAAGCAATCCAATCCAATCTGACATTTTCCACAGCATCTGGTGTTCCAGAAGAAAACAATGTGTCTGCTTAGGCCACATCCAGTTCTTGAGGAAAATAGGATTTCCTACTGCAATGCCATCTTTGACATTCTCCTGAGGCTTTGGGATTAAATATAGCCAGCCTTGCTACGAATTTGTCTCAGTCTCAGCTTTTCCAAATTTAAATGTTCCAGAAAGTTAGCTTCAAGATGTAGTAAACCTATTCAGTGGTACCCACAGGGTCAACTGGATTTTCCAGTATGTATTAAAGTTAGAAAAAGCCTATTAAACTGTCTTATCCTGCTAATAACAAGTTCAGCTGTAGGTACATGCTGCCCTAAAATATATGCTACAAGTCTGACCTCCTCATTCTCCTCAGCCAATACCAGTCCATGCACAGAAGGACCATGAACTTGCTGATGCACTGACTGAGAGAGGAAAGAGCAGGGAGGGTTATTTGGGCAGAGCTGTAGTAAAAATTGCTCTTGCACTATTCTCCAGAGGCTTTTACCCTGCAAGGATTTTAATTCTCCAGCAGCTTGTTTTGTACTCATCAACAAACCCATGGTCTGCATCTTCCTCCCTGCCAATTCACAGCTGAGTGAAATGTCTCCATCAGCTGCAAGGACAGGTAACCAGTCTGAATTCCTGGTGACAAAGCACCTCTCTGAAGCAATTAGCAGAACTGCTGGACTCTGGCCAGCTATTCCTGATCCTTCCCTTACCTGCAGCCAAGGTACCAACAGGTCTGTGGGTGAGCTCTTTCACAGCTGTTCCAGCATCAGGTTTGTACAAACCCTCATAAATCAGAGCTAAGGTTTGAAAACTGAGTGTCCCTAAGGTGCTATTTCTTATGCCTGGGAAAAAAAAAACCCACATGAAGAAGGAGAGGATATATGGCAGCTGACAGTAACAAGAGACAGCAGAGTTTATTCACAATCCATACCAAAAGACAATTACAGATATATTTGGTTTCCTCTGGAAGAGACTGTATTTATTAAACAAAAAATAACACTTCTAATGTATCAAGAAGTTATCGCATACAACTTTTTTTTTTTTTAAATACAGATCTTGCATTTGTAAATACCTTGCAAAAGGATTCTCTGACCATTGCTATTAAAAAGAAGGACTGGTCAAGCTTTTACACTTACGTTTTGGACATGTGCTGGTGTTTTACCACTCAGGTAAATAAAAAGTGAAGTCCAAGTGCTCCCTGAAAATGACAGTATTTAGAGAAATACTCAATTGGACTTTTCAATCTCTTCATAGATACTGTTAGAAAAAAACCCCAAAAGCAGTAAAATGAAATGACCCATGCTGTTCTGAGTCCACTGATGGTGAAGTCTGCCTCTGCTCCCCAAGAAAGAATTGCCTTTCCAGGGCCAGGCTGGCAGCAAACATACAGAAATTATATCCTTCAGAAAACTCATTTTAAAAAGTAGTGTTTGAAGGGAGAGGATGCTAAGATTCACCTTGAAATTTGGAGCATCAGGGGGCAGACAACTGCAAAGTTTATTGCTGGTATCCACAGCCTTTAAGAGATCCACAGTCTTACAAGTTCTGAATAACTGTGATTTTAAAATCGGTAATTGATAGTGTCTTCCTCTCCCTCAAGTGTTCACAAAATGCTGAAGCCTTGGCAGCAATGCAGATTGGAATGTTAACTGTTTCCCAGGATAGGCTGCACTCATTTTTAGGCATTCTATTGCAGGTCCGGATAATTTAACTTTAGAAAAATGCTTATGATCACTTTTAAAGAGTTTGTTGTCAGGAAATGTCAGAAAGCTCTGAATATCATCATGAATGTAACAGAGATGTTTCAAATCACTTTATGAACTGGATATAAACTTTAAAAAGACTGCCAAGAAAATAGTGAATTAGAAAATGGTGGTGATGTGACTAACTTCTCCTGTTTTGTGTTCCCACCAATCTTCAAAGAACTAAAAATACTTCTTTTAAAATCAACCTTCTGAAAGAAGTTTTGCAGCATATCCAATTTCTTTACAAGTTTACTACCCAAATTAGACCTTTAAAATTCTGGTCTTGGAAGGAGAACAGAAAGGATAAGCACAGCACTTTCCCTGAAGTTTGTTCTGCTTTCACTCTGTACATTTATATCTCTGTTTTGGTGACTTGGTACTCATCCTTCCTCAGCAAATCCTAAAAAAATATTGACAGAGCCAGTTGCCAACTGGCTGGACAGGAAGACTGAAAAGTACTGAAACTGCCTCCAGTTGTTATGGATGTGACAAATGGCACTGGCCTTGTCCTCCACTTCTCAGTGTTGCCCAGTCCACATCTGCCTGAGCTCCCATCCCCTCTCCTGCCCTGCCCTGTCCCTGTCCACAGCCTTCCTCCATAAAGCAGGGCCATGGCCTGCAGGTCACTCAGGGCTATGGGCCATAATCCACAGGGCATAGACTTGGCTTTTTGGAATTCCAGTGTCCTGAGGCAACCCACCTCACAGGTTTCTGAGGGAGAGGCCAGGCTGGTAAAAACAGAGGCACAGAAATTCTGCCAGAATCTTCCTGTCTCTGCAGAACGTTTTGCTTGGGTTTATTTTCAAAGGGAAAGGTGTTCCTCAGGGAGTTTCTAACTAGGGGACCTTGTACACCTTCATACCCACACACCCTGTTCATGCCACTGGTGGCATTGGGGTGACACCAGATTTCATCTGGGAATCTATTTTATCATTCAAGGATGGCCTGGGTCTTGATTCTGGGAAGATGGATTGGTTTCATTCCCTTTGCTTCACCATGTGATTTTGACTCCAGGCAGAATATTTTCTTATTAAAGTAACTGTCTACCAATTATCATCTTAAATCCTGCAGTAAAACACAGCTTTTCCTCATGATACATGAAGAAGTCTCTGTTTCTCCCTCAGTATTAGTGGCCATGAGAGACAAAGCTTATCTATGTTTTTGCAAGCAGCCTTTCAACCCCCTAGTCCTTGCACTGCTACAAAACCTCTAAATGCCTCTTTACTAGGGGAAGTAGTTAAACATTTACTCTATTTCTATGAGTGATTTGCATTACTGAAATTAGGCACTTGCTGGCATATCTTCTAGAATGCAGTTACCCACTGGTAAAAAGCATGTTTATGAGACCAATTTGGGTCAGTAAATTTGCATCTCCTGTAGTTATTGCAGCAAAGGCAAAGCAGGAGACTCCTGAGTTTGAACAACAGTGTTTAAGCCTGCCACGCCAGAAAAGGCAATGGGAAATCCGGCTCAGTGGGCTAAAATTGGAAATAAATTAAGGGAGCTGGGAAATTATAATTTACACAGCATGACTAGGCTACAGTCAAGGCAAGACATATCATTTACTTTTCTCCAACACTAGTTGTCTTTACAGTTTGACCAAATTACTTTCATTTTCTTGTTTTATTGATATGTCTTTTCCTTCTGTTACTTTGAAGCCAGCATGGGCAAGGACAAGAAACAGACTTGCCAAAGAAGCTGCCAAAATAACACTACCCAAAGTGAAGTATATACCTTTTTCCTGGGTCTGGATTCATTTCAGTCTAGTGGAATGAAGCCCAGTACTCAAACAGCTTGTTGGGAAGGTCATCCCATATTGCAATGCTTAATTAGCAGCATATATATATACACATACATATATATATATATGTGCATGTCTGTATACATATAGAAATTATATATATCTATATATGAAATATAAATATCAAAGGATGGGAGATAGCAACTGGAACAAATGCTTAGTAGGAGTGAATAAATCAACTTGTGAAAAAATGAAAGAACCTCCCTCCTCATTCTTGATTCCTTGAAGCCTCAGTGGAGCCTGGAATTGGATCATCATCAGGAATCAGGGCAAGGAGCATCTCTGAGAGAGACTACAAGGAATTAATTGCAAGCAAGAATGTTCTGGTGCAAAACTGACTGCAAATACAAAGTCATTAATTTTTAAATATAAGAAAAAGCATGACAGGATATTAAGTCTCTCAGCACAGTGGAACCCAAAGGATTTTTGTTTAAATTCCAACAGCAAATGTTTGCAGAGAAAAAATTGTTTTAGTGCTTTGCTGAGCAGTCTGTGTTTAGCTAATTCCACTCTGAAAAAGGTGAATGAAGGGTATAGAATAAACCAGAGGCAAGAATTTCAGTTCAGGGAATGGAATTTGAAAAGGGGGAGTGAAAAATTGTATGTGCATGTCGTAGATATGAAAATACACTTACTAATGATAAGCTGTAAATTAATTATAAGTTATTCCAAATCATTCATAATCCGTAATTCATATTTTGGACAAACTTCAGTGGTGATTACACCCGAGAGGGCAGAGGAATGAGCTGATTTGTAGGCAGTTTTCCCTTTGTGTTTGTGGCTTCTCCTCTGTCTGTCTTGCTCAGGATGTGCTGAGCTGTCCAGGGGACACCACCACTGCCCTGAAAGCATCAACCACTGCCAGCTCCAGGCCCCTTCCTGCTGGGGCACGTGGACACTGAAGGTGCTGTGTAGCAGCTTGGCAAAGTGTCTCTGCCAGAGGAACCAGGTGATTTTCCATCCTCAGCTCCTTCCCCAGCACTGTGGTTGAGATTTCCTGCTAACAGCACCCTAAGTTACAGATTAACTGATGTAACCCCCAGAAAACTGCTGCCCTGGTTTATCAATATTCTATAAAAAGCTTTTAATATCTATAATTGAAGTCATTTTGATTGCACAGTGCCTGGCATTGTTTAATGCTTTCATCAATAACCTGTAGGATAGAAAAAGCATTAGCTGATTGAGTTTTCAGGTAGGAAGGTGGGAGGAGCTGCAGCTGCGGAAATACAGAACTTAAAAAGCTTCTTGTCAGAAGTAGGAGCAGAAAACAAGATGTAATAAGAATGAATGTATTCAAATCACTTTAATTTTGCATTTTAGTTACTTAATATTGTAATCCCATTTAGAGCAGCTTACAAGAATAAGGATATTTAATAGGTATTTTAATAAATCATAGCAAATCACTGCATAACATAAAATAATAAAGCAGGCAAGCTCTAATTGTGATTTATAGTCATCTGTGATACCCTGTAGTGTACTTAAAATACCATACACTGAAAATGCCCATAAATAAAAGGACCATACCATCTGTTAACATCTATTAAGTTGTCATTCTCAACGTTTGGGGAATACTTTATGAAGAAAGATAGAGCAAAAGCAAAAAAAAAAAAAAATTGATTAACAATTCTAATTCAAATTCTAATTAGCAAAACTTACCCTCAGAGACCCTTATGGAGAGATATGCAGCAGCCAGTTCCTCCACTCCAGTGCATTGGCTTTATCAAAGCTTTTTTTGTCAAAGCTTCCTGGAAGGTTTCTCAGGAAGTTTGCACTGTAACATTCCTGCCTCCCCTCTCTTTAGCAGGGCAGCACTGATTCCTGGCATCAGAGCTGTTGCACCTGATCAAAAGCATCCAAATAGGGAATTCAAATAAAAAGGATGTGCTGGCTGGGAAAATGACCACACTACAAAGCATGTGGCCCATGAGCTATGAGGGATCTGATCCCTCTAACTGAGATGTCTGAGGGGCTGGGCAAACCTTAATTGCAAATTAAGCCATTCGGATTTTAGAGCTGCTGGCATACAAAACATGGGCCAATTCTGCATTATTTATCCCCAGAAGAGAAGGCTCTTTGGGAACTGTTGTGTCTTTTCAAGAATCAGGAAGGCTCCTCAGTGGAGGGAAATACAGGACTTCATATAGGTAGGACATTTTTTCTTCATTATGCTGTACTAAGCACATCCACTTGTCTTGAATAAAATTAAAGCAAATATTTCTGACTCACACACACACAAAAAAAATTAAGTGGTAAAATTGCCTTCATAATAAGTGGCATTTAAATAAGGAGCAATTTTGACAAATAGGCATTAAAGCTATGTGAGACAACTGCTCTGAAAACTATCATTTTCCAAAACAAAGCTGTTTTTGTCTGATGGTGTTTTAGCAATTTATTTTAAAGACAGATGAGAGACTGAATTAACATTGTGTCCCCTTGCAGTGAGAAGTGCTAATCTGAATAATGTACTCCAGGGGAATTCTCCTTACCATTTATATGAATATGGGAAAAATGAGAATATGATAATTATCATTGGTTGTTTTTTTTTCCAAGTGAAGATCTCTCACAGAGAAATGTTCAGCACTGATTTAAATTTTTCCTGCAGCTCCTTTTCCCTCACAGCTGCACTCTGAACTCTGTCTCAGGATGTGTTAGACCTGCAGTACTGTTTTTGGCATGGGGCTCTATGTCTTTTCATTACCCTCTTCAGATTTCTAGAGACTCCATCTCCTTTTGTGGGGCTTCCAAAGACACTCAGCACTGACCAGAATTTTGCCCATTTGGTAGGAATGATGTTGGATTAACGCCGAGCACAACTAAACCCCCACCTTCCACATCAGCACCCCAGCAACTCAGCCCATACAACAGATGCTCCCTAATAAGCTTTTAAACAGACTTTGTTCTTCCTTGTCTGCTTCCTCTCTCCACCAAAAGTTAGTAATTTGTGCTGGAAGGTGTATCCTCGCTAGGGATGGCAGGGGAGTGAGGACAGCCCTGGGCTAAGTGCAAGCTGGAGCAGCCAAGGTGCTGGCAGCACTCCGGGCACAGCTGGAGCTCTGGGCTGTGCCTTTGTCACGGTCAGGCTCCATCTGATCCCTGTGCCAGCTCATTTATAATGAAGCAGGTAGGTAATTTATAATTAATCACCTGCAACCCACTGAATTATAACGTATCCAGAGGTCAAAAGACTGAAGGAAAGAGATGGGGTGATGGGAACAGACGGTGTGAAACCAAAACCTGAGAGATTCCAGGCTCTGAGTGATGGAACCAGCTTGGGCTGGGCTGAGTCACCCCCCAGTTCACCCCTCCTTCAGCAAAAAGCCAAAAATTTATCAACAGAAATCCTGCACAGTGTGTAGACTCCTGCACACCACTGAACAGGCAGTAATAACTTCTTTTTCTGTTTCTTCCCACTGGTAGGAGTAAAACAGCGTAGTGGATTGTCCCTTTGAGGTGGTATTTGTAGCTACTAGAGCAACTGGTACTAAAAGAATGTAAAAATATGTGTTTAAAGTGAATTCAGAGGAAATCAGCAACAGGAATAATTAGGCACTGGGGAGCTGCCGTGGCTGTTACATCAAGAAAGTGCTGTAAATTTTCCATATATCCAGACAATTAGCCCATAAAGGACATTTTCTGGGATCTGAGCAGGGGAAACACATAAGAATTCAGTTTTTATTCAGAATTTCTTGAATTTCCATGAGTGTGACAGGTGGGTTTTTTTTTTAAATGCTCTATAAGCTTCCACAACCAGGCAAGCAACCATGGGCATAGACTTGCTGTTTGGCAATGCCTTTTAGCACTTTAATAATACTATCTAATTTAACAATTTAACTTTGCTAGATAATGAACTGAACCGGAGTGCAAGCATTTAGGAGATCTTGCTAACAAACAAAACGTAGAACCTGCCTTTAATGTTTGGATCAAATAGAAAAAGACACACAGGTCTGGCTTCATAGTCAACCCTTTGCAATCTGACTTTTGCAGTGACCAGTGGCCCTAAGTTTGCACAAGTGTGTCCAGATGAGCAAGGATGGGCACAGCCTGATCCCCATCCTGCATCCAAGTTTAACATGCAAGCTCAGAGCAGTGAGCTCTTGATTAACTGTCTAGAGGCAAAAACACCCTTTCCCATCCTGATTCAAGTGTGGACCAAAGGTCTGCACAGTGTTTCAATCAGTGCTCCCTGGAGAATATAAACTGGTGCAAAGAAAGTAATTTTCTTCTTCTATAATATATCTTGCCATAGAGAACGGTGGAAAAACACAGTGTTTGTGACCTTCAGCACATCTTGCAATTTAAATTGACTTTGACATTGTCATAAAAGGAGCAGAGAAGTAGAAATTTCAGCCTGTATTTAGTACTGACCAAGCCAGGCAAATTTTCATCTGGTCCTTCCTAAAAATATATGCATCCCCTAAGCTTTGTTTTGTTTCCTTGCATTAAAATTAAATTAATAACAAGCTCCAAAATACTCGAATAAATTGGATTTTATAATTGGAATGTAAGAGAAACATGTCAAGGGAGGTGCCTGCGAGGAAACAAGCTGACATCTAACCTGTTAAAAGTTATGTTAAAAAAAATGTGACTATTTGATCTGGATTCAATGTGAAAGTCAAAATTCTGGAAGAAGCTGCAGCAGAGCTTAAGGAATGGGTAACATTGTCATAGTCTGGGCACAGGCAGCTCTGTGATTTGGTGGAGGTTTTAATTAATCTTGCACATTCACACCAAAGATGCTGCAACCACAGCTTCAGCTTTCAGCCTGGGCTGACACCATCACGAAACAGGGAGAGTTCAGCATGGTGAGCTTGGATGATGTTACATCCCTGCACTCCCACCACCACTGCAGTGCCACTGTCTGTCCCTCAAAGCCTTTAGAAGGGACTGGACACAACAGCCTTGATGATGCCAAGGGGATCAGGAACCAGAAGGGTGGGGAGGAAGAAGGACTCAAATGCAGGAAGAGGAATATATAGAAACAAAATCTCCACTGAACTTCAAGAATATTGAATTTTTCATTGGGAAGCTGCACTTGTTACCCATTATCCCACCCAGCAGGAGCACTGCCATTCCCAAGAGCACTGCCATTCCCAGGAGAGCACCAAGAGCTGCTGTGGAACTGGAAACTGCATCTAAGGCATGAACAGATCAACAGCAGCAGAAGGGAGCAGCTGCAGCTTCAAAACATTGCCACAGCAATCCCAGCACCCTGCTGTCTGGGTGAAGTCAGTGTTTGCTCCTGACATGCCATTTGGGGACAAAGGAAAGACAAAAAGATGCTGAGCTAAAGACAAGAAACATTCTGGCCATCACTGCTTGATTTGTGGGTGTTTAAAAAATTGCTATATTATTTTTTCATGTCACGGCTACTGTGATCTTGAGCCTATAGGAGGTGAGCACTCACAGGGTGAACTCAACAAGGGCTGAAGGAACTTTATTCTGTCCTGAGTGTCCTGAGGAGCCATCCAAATGGATGTGGAGGTCTCATCTCCTGCTCCCTGCTCCAGGCAAGGCTGCCCACTTGGTTGGGACAGGCTGCTGAACACCACCCAGCTGAGTGTTGAGGATAGTCAGGAAGGAGATGTGGGCAGCCAGGGCTTCACCTCTTCCCGAGGAAGTTTCCTGTTTCTCATTGCAGCTTGGGTCCTCTGCCTCTTGTCCTCTCATTGTGCCCCCAAGGCAGAGTCTGGCTCTGTGCTCTCCACACCCCACACCTGCTTGGCCCCACGGTGATTAATGCACAACAGTTCATCTGCCAGTGCAAAAGCTGACATTTAATCTTTGGGGCATTTCATTTGTTCTCTGATGACTTTGGGGTACTGGTGACAAGGAGGTTGATGAGCACCCTCAGTCCAAATCTCACTGATGCTGACTCTTCAAGTTAAAAAGAAAAACAAAAAAAAAACCAGACCAAATCAAGCCAAGCCAAGAAACCCAACTGCTCAAATTCTCAACAGCTCTCCTTTGATAGGGTGAGGAAGCTGAAGCTGTGGATCATTTAAAGGTGCCATGGAGTGGGGAGATGAGTGGGCAGCTGAGGAGACCCCAGCAGGGGCTGCTTGGGCCAGAATGACTGACACTCTCCCCACTGATCAGTGCTACTTGTTGCAGGAGCATAGATTCAATTGCTGTCCATGTACAAGAATAATTTGCTCCTTTTTGCACTGCACCATTTTTTCACATCCATTTCCCCAGCCTCCCTTGGGCTGCGAAATAAAACTGCAGTGTAGCAGATCATTTCCATTAGCCCTCGCATCCTTCCTCATTTTTTTGGTGCCCTCCTGTGAGTTTTGATGGGTAAATCTCTGTGTGCAGGCATTGTTCTGGTAATAGGTACAGCTCCTGTGTTTGCTGAGTTAGCAAACGAGCACTTCAGGTGGCCCTGAGTTAGCAATTTCAAAGTAATATGTGTAAATTTTGAAGGCTAAGGTATCTTGATTCTGACAGTCAAAGTTATGTTTTCATTTTCAATAATTCTTCCATAAAATCCCTACATGTCCCCCATGGGTATGAAGCAAAGCATTAAAAAAACATTCCAGAGTGGGAATATTTTAAAATATAGATGCAAATAGAGGTTTGGTGTGTTTTGGTTTTTTTCAAATTGGATATCAAAAACATTGAAACCAATACTTTCTAAGATGTCCCCTGTTTTGTACAGCCCAAGCTAATATATGGTTCGATTTTAAAGCTGGAGAGGAGGATATTTGCTAGCATCAGCACAACTTGGAAATGTGATTTGCATTCACTTTCTGATTTATTTCTCGTAACACTTCACAACTTCCTGCACAGCACAGATTTTTGTAAGGTCAAAAGGACTTTACAAAAAGCAGCATCGTGCTGCTCAAATTTTTGTCAAGGCAGGTGTGCAAGTCACAGAGTGCAGGGGCAGGGGAAGCTTGTGAAAAATATGCAGAGAAGGAAAAGCAAAGGCAATTTCAGGGTTTGGCTGTTGGTGTGTTTGTTTGTATATCCAAATATTTACATAAGTATATGTATAAATAGGAAAACATCTTTCATTGCATTGCATGTCCAACCTGATTTAGATTCAAATCAGTGTCATTTGGGAAGAGAAAAACTTGCTATTCTATACACAATTACAGTTTTTTTAAACTAAACTGTGTTTGCTTAACATTAGGAGGAAAAAAAAAAAAAGAGGTTGAGACCAAATAAGAAACTCTCCTTAAATCTGTAGGTAAGAAATGCAGGCTTAAGTGATTTTCAACATTTTGAATTACATTATGCCTAAGCTGAGGTCTCCTGGACAAAGTCTTAGCCTTATCCCATTTGGAATGGATGAAATATTAAACCTCAGATAGGAGAGATTATCTTGAAAGCCCCATGTCACCCACAACAAATGGCTAAAGGGAGTGCTGCAGATCAGTGACTTATGGGACAAGTGGGGCAGCACTGAAGGGAGCTGCTGCCTCTCCTCAGGAAACCTCTCCAGCCTGGACAGCACTTTGGGGTGAGCCTGCTCCTCCCTTCACTGTGAAATTAACTTCTATTTAATATTCAAAAGCCTCACTGTACATTAGAATTTGGAGTTTTTTCTAGACTCTTTCCTACCAGTAGACACCAGTTCTCCCCCATTACCACTCATTTTAATGTCAAGGAGGAGTTTCTGCAGAACTAATTCCAGCTCTGACATGGAAGATAGATGATTAAATACTGTTGCTTGTGCTGTTTATTTCACCCTAAATTCTAGGCTTGCACTGACAAACCAATTAATTTCATTCTACTACAAGTGCTCCAAGGGAAAAAAAAAACCCAAATAGCTGAACTTGGGGACAAAAAGCAAATAGATTGACTCCTGACTGTTATCATTTAAAATTGGACAGTGCTCTCAGGCACATGGTGTGAATCTTGGGGCTGTTCTGAGCAGGGCCAGGACTTTGTGTGAGGGACTTGTGCTCTCAGCTTACAGCACAGTCAGGATTTCATTTTGCTGCACTAAGATATGGGGAAAACACAAAGAGGTCAGGGACTTGTTCCCAACACTGACCTCTCTCTACAGTACACTGATGCCTACATTGATATCTCCATCTACAGCAGCAGCACTGCATCTATTTTGGGGTGTTTCAAACTCCCCATCACCCTCACAGGTGCTGCTGCCACTTTCTGCTGTAATTCACCCATGCAGCCAGCACCTGTTCA
Organism: Drymodes brunneopygia; assembly: GCA_013400955.1. Lineage (NCBI taxonomy): Eukaryota > Metazoa > Chordata > Aves > Passeriformes > Petroicidae > Drymodes > Drymodes brunneopygia. The sequence goes on along the minus strand of VZTZ01008985.1, from coordinate 162,032 downwards.
GGGCTTGATGTGGGATCACTGTGGCAGTCTGCATGAAACACCATGTGTCCATTTGAGACAGTGAATTTAAAAACTAATGATGCCTCTCGAGACACAGGAAGTCAGGCTACATGAATATTTATCTTTATTACCCTTATAATGCTGGGAAAACTATTTTATTAGTAAGCAACTGCCTGCCATATGGGGAAACTACAGTGCTGTCTTGAAGCTTAGACACAAAATCTGTATCTCTTCATAGAAAGCTGTACATTCCACTCGTATTTTTCTTGAAAATGAAGCAGACTGGGTTAAAAACTAAAGACTGTTTATGTATAATGGCAGGGAACAGAATAAAGTGGCAGTAAAAAACAAATCAAAAGCCCTGAAACCTGTACAATCTATTACTGCCAAGCAATCGGATTGTAGGATGTGGTCCCACATATTTTTGGGTGCAGCTCTGCTGCTAAGTCTTCCTTGTGACCTGAAGAAAGTGATTTCTCTGTGTGTGGGGGCTTTTTGTCTTTTACATTTTGTCTAAGTACTCACATTGTGCTAACCAGAACTAACCCTGAGGTTAGTAAACAAGGTTTAGCCTGCATTACAGCAAAGCAGCAGCAAAGAACAGCTAAGATTGCATAACAAATTCGTATTTCTTGTGGGTTAGGAGTAAGAGTTCTAGCCTTTCTTTCCAAAAATCCAGAAGAAAGGGAAGAAAAAGGGCACAAGGAGTTGAAACGTTCTGTGCCATTGCAGCTCGTAGTGGAGAACGATATTTAGAAAGATACAAAAACAATAAAACCAATTTCCTTTAAACAGATTGGAAAGGCTTCATATTTTATAAAAATACTTTACAAAAAGTGTAGGCACTGCAGAAGAATCCCAAGTACTTGTGGTAAAAATGCAACTAATAAACCATAAAATACATCCATATCAAATAAGGGTGATACAAATGTATTTATGCCTTTACAAAACCTTTTAAGTTTATTTCATGCATATGATCTCTGGAGACCAGACTGAACATTCTCTTTAATGACAATAAATCATTCAGAAATCATTCAGCCCCTCATGGTGAAGGAGCTAAGAGGCCTGCCTTGCTCTATAGGGATTTTGTTGATTATTTAAATGCTCAACCAGAACAACTGCTCTATAGGGGTTTGTGCCTTAACATAGTCTACTTCATGTTTAGCTACAAGCTGCAAATATGCCACTAATGGGAAATTGTGATGCTGGCAACAACAGGACACCTCTTCCATCAGAAAGATGCACCGTTTATAGGGCAATGGTACTTATCTCCAGAAAACAGGGGGTTACAAAGGAATTGTACTTTAAAGAGATGCAGGTGGAGCTAATAAGTGAAAATGTCTATTATACCTTTTATGGAGAAAGAGGGCTTCAGGAATAAGTTGTTTTAGGACCAAGTCTCCTGTGGAAAAACACCTTATAAGTGGATTACAAAAATGGTACAGTTTTTCTTACTGGGAGTGTTTTGTTCTCGAAGTCCTTCTTAGTCTTCAAACATCATGAAATTACACTGATGGATAAAGAACATTCTCCAGAAATGCAGCTTTCTGTCCCCTGTGGTCATCATTCTTCCGTTCTGAATGTTGGGAAGTTTCTTCTGGGCCCCCTCACTTGTGGCACTGCTATAAACCAACAACCAGAGAGGAAAGTAAAGCCCAAGAAAAAACAAGTGATGCAAAGAAAAGCAGTTGCTCACCACCAACTGCCTGTAATACAATTCACATTTCTTCAGAAGGCATAAGCCTTTTATAGCTTTTTTGAAATACTTTGTTTTAACTTCTTAATACTCAGGAAGAATGAGGAGTTTAATGCTCAAGTGAAGTCAGTTCAGGCTGTCACTGATCACTAATAAAAGTAACAAACACAGAACTCTTCCGTTAACTGGAAAGTTCTTTTGGTAGTCATACTCTGGCAATTTCATCAGCAAATTCAGGCCACCTATGTAAGAGCTGGTAAGAGAGGGAAAATAACTTGTTAAATGGCTATTTAAGAAATACATTTAGATAGATTGTTGAAAATTGACTGAATAAATCGAAAAGATGCTCTGAGAAATCTGACCACATTAAAAAAGCAATTTGCATGTATTCCACAGGTTTAATGAAATGGATTGTGTATTCAAGGGCTGTATATGCCATCAAGATTAGCAATGCAAAAAGAGCTCCTTTTGAATTTACTTACTCCTGAAGGAGATGCTTTCCTCCTTCCATCACTCACTGTGGCACATTCTGTTCCCCTCTGTGGGCAGACAGCTAAAGAGGAAAAAGAAGAGCAGAAATCACAACAAATCAGGAGCATCCCTTTCCACTCCTTGCTGCTTGGCCATGTGCTCCCCTCTCTCCAGTGCCATTACTTCCCATTTCTGCATCAGTGCTATTTTCCTTCCTGTCCCTCTCACTGGAAACTTCTGCTACTTCTGGTTGTTCCCGGTGTTTCTCCTGAAGTCTACCTGTGCCCCACAAAAACATCTTTGGTGTCCTTCCCACTGGGGCAGCAATACCCAGTAAAAACATCTGAGTCAAAAATTAGGAAAAGGGGCAAACACAGTTCTGTTCTGTGTCTGGAAAACCTTTAGAAATGGGCCATGGGGGGAATAGTTGATCTTCTATAATGGGATACCATTATATCCATCTCACTGCTCTGAGCACCCAGGCCACACCAAAGGGAAGTTTTCTGTGACACACCCTAAAACATCAGCCTAGACAGCAGTGCATTTCTGAGGCTGGATGTTTAGTGGGTTCTGCAGAAATATTCCAATTCCAAAATTATTCCCCCTCCCAATACTTTCCACTGATTTTTGAAACTAGGTGTTCATGTTGGACTTTATTAAAAATGCGTTTTTAATGGAAACACATTAAAAACAAGGCATTATAAAAACAAAACAAAACAAAACAAAACAAAACAAAACAACAAGATTAAAGTAACAACCATCCAATCCCTATAAGTAACCTTAAATTGAATTCTGCATAGGTGAGCAGCGTCAGCAGGCACTGGCTCAAACTGACACCAATAGTTTCCCTATTCTGAGCAGTTATGGATATGCAAAATGTACAGAGCTGCTGATTCTTTATACACATATGTATATGTGTGTATGACCTGACATCTCCTGAAATTACCTTCAAGACATGACTAATCCCATGGGAAAAGAAAAACAAGAGTTGGACCTGCAGGTGAATGCAAGACCCTTCCTAAATCCATGGCTCTTTCGGAGCACACCAAACCTTGAGCCCCGAAGTTTCAGACCTAGAGAAGTTAACTCTCACCTGCATTCTTCCTGGGTGAATGATTTATCTGCTAAAATAAACCTGGCCAAAATGAGCACACTCTTTTCCCTAAGTGTAGACAAACTGTGTCCAGCAAATGTGTACAGGTCCTGCAAGGCTTCAGATTTCTAAAAGCAGTTTGTGACTCATGCAGACCCTCGCACCAGGCACGCACTGAAAGAGAGCCACGCAGAACACAGCAGGAAAAAAGGCCTCCAAAAATATTCAGACCTCTGCCTTGGATATATTTATGCAGAAGCTGCAATCAGCAAGCTTTCTTGTGTGCTTTGATGTGCACAGTTCTCATGCACCAGCCACCAGAAGAGGCTTTTCTGGAGCGGATTAAAGATGATATTTTAAGGTGGAGATATGTCAGATGACTGAAGCTGTGTTCTGTGTCTCCATAAGCCCCCTCAGGTCTATGGGTGAGGGTATTTCCCCCTTCTAGAAAACATTGAGAAACTCCTTCTAGAAAACCCCTGACTACCTCTGTTTGATGGGAAGGAGACATTGGCCTCTGTAGAGCAGGACAGGGAGGTGGCCACTCTTATGGTCACAGTCATACCTGACCCATACATTGCCAGTGAAACTAGAAGCAAGATTAATGTGTTTATAACTCTGTGTTTATTCTCTGAGAATCACCTTTCCATGTTTGGCCTTCAGTGGGAAGATCATCTCAGCTCAAGAAATGCATCTGAATTTTATGAGCTTTCCTGGATATGTACCTTGGACTGAAATCAGCTTTCACTCCCTGCTGTTATTTATAGCACAGTCACAGTAAATAGTGGCTGCAAGTAGGATGGGGAAGGAAGGAAAACAACACCACTAAAATACACGGCTCTGCTAACTCCGGGAATGGGTTGGTGGCTCTCCTTTCTCTCCTACTGACAGAGAATCCTGGCTTGGCTCATCTCCTCTGCCACCACGTTTTCCTGCTTCGCTTGAAACCTTTTGTCAGTCTGTTAGCAAGCAGAAACTACTTTTGGATGGTTTCTTCTCACACTTCTGTGCAATGGCCACCTGTCACAGCGCAAATAAAAGCTTTCTAATTCCCCAAACCTGCCAACTAACATTCTTGAGGTTTACTGAGCTGTGAGGGACAAGCTGTACCCACTTGCAAACAAGCAAAATGGCAACGCTTTAGCTTGACTCAGTTGCCTTCAACTTCCCAGCTCAAAGGATCCTCCTCTGGGCTCTCTGTGACAACAGAGGACTCAAACCATCCACGCGTACCCAGCGTGCGCGACCGACGTTCGACACAACGGGGCAGGCAGTTTTGGTGCACCCAGTCTGGGACACCTGACTGGATATTCCTGCCTCTCAAAAGGGATTTGGAAAAGGATGCAACACTTAAAAGCCCTTTTCTTTGCAGTGCCTCACAGTAACATTTAACCACTCGCCTCTCTCGCGCGGACTTTTATTCTTCCTCTTATCGGTGTTCTCTCATTTGGAATAAAGGCCATTAAGATGGAAAATGTGTTTGCTCTTTGCTCACAAAGAGACAAGCAAGGTAAGTTTAAAAAAGGTCTATGATCATCACGGGGGGAAAGTAATTTATTGCGGGATACAAAGGCAAGGGCAGAAATCCTGGCTGTTTTCTTGCAGTTCTGTATTCAGCTGAAATTCATAGGATAGAAAGATAACTCAATTACAAATTGTTTTCTCTAAAGACTTTGAGACAAAGGCAGGAAAACTCCACCTCCCATTTTTCACTGTAATTACAGTAATAAAGATGGCATTAGCTATTTTTTTTAAAAAATTCACCTGCTATCCATAGCCCTCCACTCTTGAAAGGCTTTAGTACATCATACATCCAAGATCAAAACCAAGGCACAGCCTTTATCTTCTCTTTCAAAAAAGGCTAAAGTCCATCTCTGCTTTACTCAGAGCTCTCATCAATCTACAGTCTTACTCTAAGGAGCCTCTCAGAGCTCTGTGCCATATTTTCTAATGCTCCTCTAAGTGTCATTGCACAGCCTGTTACTTCAGAGCTCAAATTCACTGGAATACAGCTGCCTGTGTGATTTTCAAAGCAAGATAACCCTTATTTGCTGACCTGCTGAGCACTCACATGCAAGTTCTGGTTTTTTCTCTAAATTTTCTGTAAAAAAATCAAGCTCCTACTCTGTTCAAAGGCCAAACTGGCTTCATCCACTTCAAAAATGTGACATAAGCCTTCCTATTCTGCCCTAAGTTCCCTCTAACCAGATGTATTCAAAATTCCAAAGGCTTTTCTTTAAATACCTGTTCCATGTCTTTAATACAGGATTTGTTTCATTTTCATTTCCCATTTTCCTCATTCTAATAATCACCAAAACTTTAAAATTACTTACTTAATGTTCTCCTCCATATTTCTGACAGAGACTATTATAAAAAAGCTACAGATGGAGGGGCTTGTTTAGGATACTGAGATAATTTCTAATAGTGTCTATTTGGCTGATACTTTCAACAGCACTTAGCTGCTGTTAAGTCTGTCCTCTTTTGACTCTCTGCAGATAAAATATCCACTAAGCTGGATCTTGAATCTCTTGTGTGTTTTCCCTGCTCTTCTCACAAAAGTACCTGTCATTTCTGCCTAACTTACTGCCATTACTTAACGTACTAACTTACTGTTCCCTTCTTTTTTATTAAAGCCAGCATGGAAATAGCAGCAGTAGAATGAGCCAAACATGGATTTGAAAGTGATGTTATAACACAAGAAAATTCAGCCCTCATTCAGCACCCTTTGCAACAACTTAAGGAAAAAGAAAAAGGAACTGTTATGCATTCAAAATGGATAATGAAATCTTGGGCTCCTCAGCATTACAGAGCTTGACACAGAGCCAGCTACTGGACCATGTAAATTACCTGTGTTGGCTTTTCCTATTAATGTATAAATCAGCACCTTCACACAGAATAAATCCAATAAATCCACAAGGAAGCACAGCAAAGTGCTGAGTGACCTGGGTGTCACTATTGCACCTCTGCGCAATTATGCAAAAGGTTTCCATTCACCCATACACATACTCATCAAAATGAGTGTCATTCTCATCATCATGGAGTTCAGCCTTTGGGAAACCTTACTACATAAATAAATTAATAAAATGAATTAAAGAAAATTTAATGAAAAGTGAAAGAAAGGTGAAATCCTTACTGGTATTAACCTCAAAGGTAGTGCTGGTTTTCATGAAAACACATTTTATACTCTGAAATGCTGGGAGACATTCCCCACTGATACATCCATTTTGTTCAGAGAGATTCCCAAGAATGAAATCCTTCTTAATGCAGTGGAGTGTTTGATTTCAATGTCTTGCACTGACAGGTATCATGTCCAAAAGCAAATCAGTGAACACAGACAAATTACATGGTTCACTTTAGGCTTTGGTTCCATGAGAGCACTGATTTGTTTGAAGCTAGCTCTGTGCTTATTGCTTCGTAATTTTGAGGCCATTTTCTTTTTGTGCAAAATGTGCATGCTTTTCTTATCTAAACTCCTTACTATTTCTAAAGTTGCTTGCAAAGTAGCTTTTCCTGCTGAAATACTTTGGCCAAGTCGAAACCAGGATATCTACACTTTCCTAACCTGATTGTCTCCTATAAGTTTGGCACCCCTCTTTAAAAGCTGTGTTTGTTGGTGGGTTTTTTTAATATCCTTCAGGAGGGAAACATAATTCTGAGTCTAGTCATCTCCAAAGAGATTTGTTATCAGCTCCCTGGTGTGCTCTCTCTGAGCAAGCAGCTCTGTCAATGCTGACATGAGCAAAGAATGATGTCCCAGGCTAACAGAGATATTTTACATTGTTTGTTAGCTCCCTTCTGCACGGGTAGGTCGGCCTCATCCATCACCTATGTGGGTGACAGCAGCAGAAATAATTAAAGGAGGTCTTCCTAAGATGGAATAAAGGTCCGTATTTATTGCAATGGGACAATACATGGGGAAAAAAAAATANCCCGCTTCACTCTCTCTGTCTCTCTGGGCCTAACCTTAAAGCTATAGAACTTAATATTTGGCATAAGCAAGACAGACGATTGGGGATACAAGGATCATATAGTCAACCCAGGACACATGCCCTTCATGATTTCTAAGGAAACAAGGCTGCTCTCTGTAACCAAATTATTCTAAACCAGGCAGGGGCTTTGCAGGAAACCACTGCCAGCCTCTCCCTGTAGCATCAGGGAAGTTGGGCAACCCAAGGAGAGAATGTTTCTACACTCTGCAGAAAGCTCTGGCTCCAATGAATGTGTTTGCCCCAAAATACTTAGGTTTTATCAGATCATCTTTTTTTTTTTCCCTGTGAAAATCACTCTGAGGGAAATGTTATTCTTTTTCTGTTCCATGCCACGCAGCCATGTCGTTAAGGATCTTCACACTCAGGAATTATTTTAGTCCCTCACCATATGAAATGTTTCCTGTTTAAAACAAAGTGGGTTGGTAAGAAGAAGGCAGTCGAATATTAGCACAAGGATATAACAGTCTGTAAAGTGAAGTATTAGGTAACAAAGGGTAGTTACAATCAACACATGAATAAGTTTTATGTAATTAGGAGGTAGCATGAAAATGTGTCCCCAGAGCAAATACAGTCAAACACACAAACTCCTTTCCTAACAAAATTTTGCTGCATTTCTTCTTGCCCTTGTAACTTGCCATAATCACGGGAAAATCTCCCAACCGTGACACAGGCTGAACATTCATCAAAGTCTGCTTTACAAAGCAGAGCAGTTAAAAGTTGAGGTCCCAGTTCATATCTCACTTGTTATGCCCACAAAAACAAGGTAACTCTCCCTTTCCGAAGAGAAATGTCAGAAAATTGCCTGCTGCTTTGACTGCTGATGTCAGAGTGAGCCCTGAAATCTGTCTTTTCCCTTGCCATTTTTTACTTTTAATGCAGAGAAGTGCACTGAAGCTCTGGGAGAAACTTAAAAGCTGAGAAATTAAATAATGCTGAGGCACTTTTCCAATGAAAGCAATAATGAATTCAGAAAAAAAAGAAGCTCCTTATATCTTGAAATGCTGTAAAAATATTATATAGTATATCATAATTACAACAGTGTAATAGAAGTGTGCTGCCTACTGCTTTGAAACTACTTCAAAATGTTCACTGCTCCAATGAAACAGTGAAAGCTGTTGCAAAATTATCACTAGGAAGGCCTGTAAAATAGAAGAAATGTTTTCTTATTCTTCACCAAAAAACTGCATATGCCAGTGCTGCCATGAGGCACATTTTGTGTAGAAATATGGAGTTGTGCACAAGCAGCAACAACCCAGGAGTCTTCCCTGAAGCAGCATTTGCTTAGTCTGGGTTCCATTTCTCTGGCTGCAGCCTGAGTGCCCACAGCATTCAGAACTTGGGGGCAGGGAGATAAAAAAGTGTAGAGGGAAATCGTGTGTGTACCAAATAGAGTGTGTCTAGTTCTCCTCATAAATATGAGAGGCATCAGAGACATTCCCTTTTCTACATTCACACAAGAGAGGAGTCCTGAGAGGTAAAACAAGAACAAACATGAAAATTTTGGGTGTCACCCATTCTGTTTTGCTTTGGCTTTTTATGCCACTGATAATAATTAGCAATACCTAAGCCCTTCACTGCTCTATTGTCATTTGTGGTTACTGCCTTCCTTAAAAATGCACACACTGTGTTTTCATAAGCAATACAATGCACAGATACATTTTTGGCTGTGCTGAGTGTTTTTATTAGGAAGAAATCCCCTTGAAGAACACCTTGCTTTATGAATAGAGTGCACTGAATTTCAGATTGTGCTCAGACTTTTGCACAGATCTGTTGTGCAGCCACAGAGCAGTCTCCAAGGAAATGCTTGATTCTGTACCAGTGAGTTCTGTACTTGCAGAGAAGGGATCTGCTGTGCCTGAGGAATGAAGTGGTCAAGCACCATTATTTCAGGTGATGTTTTAAGCATTTAGAGCTGGGTCATCCATAATTTCAAATATATGGAAGATATCTAAAATATTCTGTGGTAGACAGATTATAAGGAACTCATAGTAGCTTATGCAGCAAAATCCTGTGCTAGCTGTTATTTTCTCAACTCTGGTGGCTCCGTGCCCAGATGTATTTTGGTGCTGCTGGGAGGTGATAAAGGCAAGCATTACCAAGTCCTTTCAAATCTTGACTAAACCACAACCCCCCAGAACTGAATTATTATGATTTAATTCCAGTATATGGTAGCACTTAAGTCATGGGATTGGTGTTAGATCTATGAATAATGCAAGTTTATTTAAAGGAATGGAAGCAGACCAGATTATTTAAAAGACACTGACTGCCAGGGCTGAATATAAATTTTTCCAAATGTCTTCATCTGTTAACAGGGCTGTAACCAGAAGCACAAGGAAATACTAGTTTTTGTTATGTATTATGAATGACAGAGGAGTTGCTGTTTATCAGCATGGGAGCTGATCTCCTACCCCAGCAGAAGCAGTGGGAGATGCTGCTGCAGACATCACGGACAGACAGCTTGCTAAAAATAAGGAGCTCTGTATTTATAATCTGCAGACCAAACTGACTCCTTTAGCTGAGCATCTTTTGGTTTCTTTACCGAATTGCTGAGGTACAAATAATTTGATCCACAGTCATCACTGGATTTCTTCCTTGGTGTTTGTTTGATCAGACATTTTTCCTCTGATTGAAACTAGCAGTTTTGGTCTGGAGAGGCATTGATGGAGCTTTTATTAATCAGAAGTGCACAGTTCAGAGCTGCAGACGTGGGACAAGTATCCCAGCTGATACTGTGTTCTGTATGAGCTAAACCATGGGAATGGAGAGGGAGACCTGGCTGAACAGCAAGGTGAACGGAATCTATCTGACCCTAAAAAATTCCTGCATTTAAGAAGACATTTTAAGGGAGGGATAACATAACAGTTTTGGTTTTTTTAGAGCAGGATATTTTGTCAATAACATATTACAGATCTCTGGGGATGTTTTGATTTTACTATAGAGACCAAGAATTGTCATGTGATGTGCACCAAATATTGGCATATTTTTGTTCAATATATCTGATTTCAGATGGTCATTTTGGCCTTCATTCCACAGCTTAGAATAATCAGTCACTGTGTATAAATACTTTATTTTCACCAAGAAATTTGCTACAATGGGGAAAGCAGTCCCATTACTTTCTTCCACTCTACAATTTCTTTCCATCCTCTGTTTAGCTTTCTCCTATGGTTCTGAAGGAAATGCCAGAGGTACTCTTCCACAGGAGCGTGCACTTTCTACTGATTTTTTTTTAATTATTACACTGCTCTTCCAGACAAAATGGGGAATGAAGAGGGATTTCCTTCTCACATCTTTTGCACCTTCTCAAACAAGCTGCCATGTGCACTCCTCCTTCCTGCACCAGAGAAGGAAATATTTGGCAGGAGGAACAACAGGAAGCACACTAGGTCCCCTTTTTTTGTGAAAGCAAGTGGAGGATAGGAGAAAGGTAGAAGTAGGTGTTAAAAAAAATTAACAGCTTCCAGGGCAAACTACAGAGTTTGTACAGCTGCCGAATGTTTTATGGCAGCACCACCTGTGTTGGGACACCAGCTGAGCATCAGCGGTTTGTTATAAATGTTCCATTGGGGCAGTGTTTAACAGTGCTTTCTGCTTTGCCCCAGTTGTTTCAATGAAAGGCACTGATGGAAAGTGTGTCATTCATATCCATGGACTGCGGTGATCGTCACAGCTGTGATGCTCCAAAAGGCACCATCACTGCTCCAGTACATCCATTATCAGTGGCCGGTGCTGTTATCTCTACTGATGGCATTTAATAACACCTCCTGGCAGGAGCAGAAAGGAGTCCAGGCCTCATTGACTTAATTTTCCCCTTGGAGAGCATTAACAGTTTTGGCATTTTCAATTTATTGCAAGAACGGCTTTACTGGTTTTTGATGAAGTTACTCGAAATGATTTACCCATGCATTGCAAAACCCTCCACTAACCAAAATTGTTTTAAACATGGGTGGGAACTCCTAAAGAGTGAACATTTTTCTGAAGGACATTGCCATTGAATGGTAAAACTATAGGGGCACCTCTCCTGTGATGAAAGGCTGAGAGAGTTGTGTTTGCTCAGCCTGGAAAAGAGGAGGCTTTGAGGTGACCTAATTGTGGCCTTCCAGTACCTGAACAGAGACAAGAAAGTTGGAAAGAAAGTATTGACAAGGGCCTGTAGTGACAGGACCAAGGGGGAATGGCTGCAAACTGAGAGTAGGTTTAGGTTAGATATTAGGAAGAAATTCTTTGCTGTGATGGTGGTGAGACCCTGGCACAGGTTTCCCAGAGAAGCTGTGGATGCCTCATCCCTGGAAGTTTTCAAGACCAAGCTGGGTGGAGCCCTGAGCAATCTGGCCCGGTGGAAGGTGTCCCTGCCCATGCAGAATTAGATGATCTTTAAGACCCCTTCCAACTCAAACCATTCTATGATTCTATTATTCTAATTCTCATTGCTTCATTTTAGGTTACTCTCCACATCCTGACACATGATGTGTGAATTCATCCTAATCAACTGGCTGTTTTCATTTTCAACCTTTTTCTTTCTTAGTCATTCTTTGAAAGATCTTTTATTAATGAAGCCCAGCTGAAGGAGAGCAAAATATGATTTTTTTTTCCTCCAAGATTCACATGATTCATTGAAAATAAGGTAAAAAATTCCATTCTTGCTACTGATTCTTTAGTGCCAGTTCTGGGGTTTTTTTCTGATGATTATCTAATCCATCTTCCTCTGGGCAATTCACTATTCCTGACTCCTAAAATAAACCTCAACTTTCTCAAGGTTTATTTGGTGGCTGTTTTTGCTGACTTGGAATTCCATCAACAACTGATCAACTTATCCCTTGAAACAGCTTTCCAGCTGAGAGACAACTTGATAACTCCCTTCCTAAAAATGAATGCACTTCAACAAAATGGATCCTTTTGTACACACAAAGTCTGGTTCTGTATCCAATGCAAATATCAGATCTAAGCTCTAATTCTGCCTTTGCCTGAATGACACTGACATGGGAGCTAAATCCAGGTGGAGGGGACAAAACGTGGACATTGCTCTGTCAGAAGAGCAGTGCAGAATTTGGTAGAGGTGAGAGAACTCTACTGAAGCAACTTTGAGGTGAGAGGTGAGTTTGAGAGAGAAGGGAATCCTTCCTGACTGTAGAATCATTCTGGAAATGAGGGTAGACATTGCCAATGCATGACAAACAGCCCTGCCAGCCAGGAACTGAGAATGTTGCAGAGAGAAAAACAGGCTGGCTTTGCTCAGTCTCCACTTTTACACCCAAAAATGCTGCATGCAGCAATGATCCCAGTTCATAGCAAGGCTATGAGCACGCCTGCTCTTTTGGATGGAGTCCTTGCAAACACCAAGGGTGAGAAGCTGAAGTGATTGGTGAGACCACCACCAGGCATGTTCATCTGTTTTACAGTGTGTCTTATTGTTTCTCACCTCTGTGTTATTCCTGAGGCTGTGCTTGCACTTGGCCCTCACTGAGGACATCTCACAGAGGTGAAGTCGTGCTGGTGTCAAGGCAGAGGCACAAAGGTCACTACTGGCTGTGTTATCAATTACTCCTGAGTATATTCACATCTTCATTGGAACAGTATCAAATATCTTCTGGAAATGTTAGTAAAAAAAAAGGGCAAATACTGCAAGTAGTTTATGCTGTTGTCCTGCAATTTTGAACATTTTGAGGAAAGGGGAAATAAATTTTTAAAAAAGAGAGAAGATTCATTGAACATCAATATTCATAATGGCGTCTTGGCTTGAATCCTCTTGTCTCATGGCTAATTTAAGATCCACTGCAGGCAATCAGGATGGTGCTGCCATGCCTCTGCCTCCAGGATCACTCATTTTCCTCCACAGCCACTTGTCCCCTTTCCCAGCCACTTTGTGCTTGTGTTTGTGGAACCCCTCAGTGCCAACGATGCCCTTGGTGGGCTCAACCCCACCCTGGTCACCCCGAGGCAGGGAAAAGCATCACAGTGATGGGCACACTGACTGTACTGGCTTGAAATGCATCCTTTATGAAGTTACATAAGCAGAGAGACCATGTAGGAGGACTGGAAATAATAAGCTGTTAAGATGATTTGCTGAAGCCACTCTTCACCTCAGCTCCCACGGAAACGCAGAAATAAAAGTCCAATTTCCTCCATGTACAGAGATCATTGAGGGCAGAAAAATTACAGAATGAAAACAACCATTTCCCTTTGGTATTTGCTGCCAACAAAAGCGATGCTAAAGAAGATATGGGCTTACAGCCACAAGGATGGAAGGTCAAAATTAGGCAAAAACTTCAGTCAGAAAAGAGACAATGTAGCAAAAAAAAAGGACTAACCCGTTTGCAGGCTGTGAGGATGGGAAGAACATGCCTGGCATGTACAAATAGGATGGAAAGGGAAAAGTTGGGAATCCTCCTCTTTAGACAATAGTCAAGTTCAAGAACTATACATTCAATAAATTAGAAATAATTTTAAAACTTTATAAGCAGTTCATGTTTCCAGAATATCCATATTATCTGTTCAGAGCTTCTAAACAGTGAGATCGACCAATTGCCTAAAATTAGGGCAAGCTAAATATTTATATTCATATGCTCATATATGGTTTTTTTTTGAAAGATACATTGACCAGTCCAATTTCCATATAAAGACTAAAGGGCAACTGATAATGTCACAGACCATTTGCTGACCCATTCCTTTCTTGGAGAGATATAGCAGAAACAGCCAGCTCCTAAATTTTATTAACTGTGAAAGAGGTGATTTATTTCATGGCGTAATAAAAGCATCAGTAATAACAGTGCCTCAGAGAAACAGCCACTCTGTGAGCACTTTCTGCTGTCTTTTCCTTGGTGCAGATGGGTATATTTGTGTAAGAGCTCATGGAACTGGAATTTCTTCTGTCCTTACTCTGAATTTAGAGTTGATTTGGGTGACATTGTAAACAGCACTTTCTAATGGTATCCCCTGCATGACAAAGCCAAGTGAACAGATGTGCTGTGGATAGAGGCTAAGTCTGCCCAGGAACTGAGCTAGGACTTGCTCACCCTTTAGACTTGAACCTTGCTTGAAAATTCAGCTACAGCACCCCAGCAATCTTCCTGCTCCTTATCAAATTGTGCTTTCACTTTCCTTACGTTGCCTTCACATACTTTATCCATTTGACAACCTGAGAAGAACACCACTCTAAACAGTTACCAAACTTGATACTGCAGCAATTTCACAAAATTTTAACAAAATCAGCTTGAACCATCTGCAGACCAGGTCAGTATTCTCCTCACCCTCCCAGCTGTGTGTGAGGTTTCCCCCAAGCTGTGTGACCCCACATCGTGTCTCACACTACCAGACTCCCTCCAAGCACCACTTCTGGTGCAATTTTTTCACAGATCAAGCTGCTAAACGGGCAGGGCAGCAGTGCTGCTCACCTTAGCAGCTTCACAAATCTAAGCACGTGACCAAAATGCTTCATCATCCTCTTGGCAAAAGACTGAAGTGCCACAGCAAATTTGGAACCTACGGTGCCTTCCAGCTGAATGGCACTGCCATTGGGCCATTTTATCAGGGCCAAGGATCAGGCATTAATCTTCAGAACTTCCTTGGTTTGTCCTGAGTCATAAGTTTTTGCCAGCTCATCCTTAGCCGATTAATCATCATTAGGTGAAGCACCCCAGTCAAATTCCCACAAGAGCCTGCATTAATGCTGCTTTGTTATTACCATCATAGCAATATCACTGTCTGAGGTCATTTTCCATTTGTGTTGCCACCAGCAGCTTTGGAAGGGACTGGCAGGTGGCTCCAGGAGAGAAGGGGAGGTGATTATGGAGGCTCCTACATTGAATCAGTCAGAATCACAGCACTGCTGTACTTAATTCAAGAATGTCCCAGATACTTTGTATGTACTTATATAGCACAACCTAATTCCAAAGACCATTTTTATTTCATACATTTACCCTCTCTTTCTTGGCTACATACCAGGAACAAAGATAATGGTCTTAAATTAATTTTACTTTGATGGGGGAGGGTGAGGGCAGATGTTGAAAGAAGAATATTTTCTTTGATGTTGTAAGGTCCTGCAACTTTTCTGATGAATCCTGACCTTTCTTCCTCTTGTGTTTTTTCTGATGCTCAAGGAATCATTTAAGATGTTTTTCATGGGCACATTTATTGCCATTGAAGTCAGTTTAAAACATTGCAACATAGTCCTCAAAAACCTTGTGAGCAAGGTTTAGCGATGGAATTCTTAGGGCAAGGCTTGATTTCAGTGAATATTTCAAGTTTCAATGGTAGCGAAAGAGAAGGTATTCCATTCTTTTTCCATCAAAAATCACACTTATTGTCACCTGGGAACTGCCTTGTGTTTCCACGACAGGAATCTATTCAGCAGTCTGCAAGCAGCACCTGGCATTGCAGAGTTCATCCGAAGTGAGCTGACAGAAAAAGCCCCCTGTAGGTGCAGGGTTCTGCACCCTGCCAGGTTACAAAACCACTGGTGTTTCCTGGGAAATGTAATTTTCCCTTCATACAAATGTATCAGGATAAGTAGCACAGCAAATCACCACTCGCAGTTTCAGCTGACACATTTCAGCAGCACCAGCTCGTGGTCCATTCCCTATTCCTCCCACACAGCAGCTTTCCTGGCGATAGCCCTTCCCACACCAACCTAGCTTTACCTAATTGCACTTTTTTAGGACAAGCACACAAGGACTGGAAGTTCCTGGTCCCTCCTGTGGGTGCCCAGATGCCAGGGAGAGCTGTGCCTTTTGGTCACTTTGTTCCCAGAAGGATTTTGGACTTGGCTTTGAACCAGTGGTGGTGGGACTCCACATGACAAATGCTTCCCAGCAGCAACGTGGCAGGAATGCAGAAAATCCTGCTGCAGTCCTGAGGGCTGAAAGGGCTCCAGGACTTGTCTCTGTAGGAGGAAATGGTGTTTATTGAGTTAGTGGCTGCTTATAAAATCCTGCTCATGTTAGTGGCATCAAACCTCTAGTGATAAAATGCACCATGAGATAAAATCTGGAGCCAAGAGTGATAAAGTTCTGTGGCTTGTCCAACTGATTGACAAACTTCTTTTCTCCCATCTGCTCTTCACTAAGTGGAAAAAATCAGTACATTTCCTGAGAAGGATTTGGGTACTCTCAACTTTCTCCATCTCATCTGGCTGGTGATATCTCTGCAATGTACTCTTGGGATTGCTTTCTTCTGAATGAGGATGTTTGTTTACCTGGTGTGTTTGTAGACAATCAGATCTTCTCTCATCCCTGTTCTTCCAGGGTAAGCAAACCACGCTTTTTATCTTTTCCTGTGTGGTGCATTTTCATTCACTTCCCTGCATCATCTTGGAAGACCTCTGAGCCTGCTCCAATGTCAGTCATCAGTTTTGCAAACCAGTGAAGAGGATGCCTAAAGCAGTCCAAAGGGGGACTTTGCCAATAGCTTTGCAAAAGTGCTAAAACAGAGATGAGACTGTCCATCCCAATATGCAGAGGAATTCTGAGAGGCTCGACCTGTTCTGCTGTGTGCTCCCAAGGATCAGTGCATCTTCCCTGCACTCTGACTGAATCAGAAACCAAGCCTGCACTGCTACACCCCTACCTCTCTGGAAATAGCCTGGGAACTAGACTGAATTTTAGCTGCACCTCCTGTGGGTGTGGGGTGCTTCTGTCCACCTGCAGAAGACTCAAGAGTCTCAATGGAGAAACCCTCCATAAATATAGAAACATATCAGCACTTCACAGCTCTTTAGCATATAAATAACTCGGACAGATTTGACTATCAGAGAAGTGTCACTTTTCTTGGCTAATCCCTCCACTGTAGCCAGCACACCCAGAGTACAATACCCTCTCAGATTACTATTATCCATTAAAGTTTCACTGGAATGGGGCAATAAGAAATTGCATGGGCCAGTTTTTAAAAATACTTTTCCATTACACATCCAGAGTATTTCTTGTTTTCTGTAGCACAAAAGAGCTTGATGGAAGTTGGATCTGCTTCCCAACAGTGCCAGTTTACCCTTTACTTGAGCAATTAAAGTATCTTCTTTGGTGAAGCCCCCTTTTTATTTCCAGGTTCTTATAAATGCACAATCCAGAAATAGCAATGTAATTGAAAAAATATCCCTAAGCTGTTGGACATGAAATTTTTCACATGAGAATGATATTTAACATTATTAGAGGCAAGCAAATAAATAGTGAAAAAGAACAGATATTGTTAGGATTTTCTTCCATTTTTTTTGTTAGTGTCATTGCCAGCATTCTGGCATCAGCACTCCTGAGCTGTTCTGTTGGATACATTGGCTTTTTCTGTTGTCAGCTGGTAAGGAGAGACACCAGCTAACACCTGCATAAGAAAAACCACATTAAATGCTAAATTTTGTCAGGGCAGCCGGATGATAGATTTTGATTCGAATTTTTACTTCTAAAGGAATACTGAGCCATCCCAATTCTGGCCTCTGGCACTACTTTCAGCACCTGGTTGAAAGACTAAGCTACAATTTATTGTCTGAGTGAAGATGAGTTTTTTCTTATCTTGTGGCTGCAAAATGTTGCCTGTTTTGCCTGTGAGCCGTTCTCGCTCCAAGAGAAAGTGAGCCAGCACCAGATCCTGCCTCTCAGGCAGTGTGCAGGCTGGACACAGTCACTGCATCCAGCAGAGCATCTGTGTGCCACAGCCACAGCTGAAGACAGCCAGAGGGGTGACAATTTCTGGTGTCTCTGAATGTAATTGCAACATTGGAACAGAAGACAGGAGCTAAGTGTCCCTCCCTGCTGCCCGTGCTGTGCCACTGCTGGTTTTACTGGGACAAAGACATTGCTCCTCTGTGAACTGCTGATGAGCTTCTTGTCAGCATTTTTGCACTCAAGGCACAGGACATAAAAAATGTTCTTCTCTCCTTAGATATGTAGCTATAACAGCATATATTATTTATGCACACGAAAGAATGAGAAACATCCAGAACATCCTTGTCTCCTATGGCTGTAGCATTCTAGCTGGAGGCCATCTGTTTCCCCTCTGTAAAAACCTCCTGGGCTCTTTTCTTTAACTGCACA
Source organism: Drymodes brunneopygia (assembly GCA_013400955.1). NCBI lineage: Eukaryota > Metazoa > Chordata > Aves > Passeriformes > Petroicidae > Drymodes > Drymodes brunneopygia. The sequence goes on along the minus strand of VZTZ01008985.1, from coordinate 143,771 downwards.
TCATTGGTTTAACTGTGAACAGGGTGTAACCCAGTGGGCTGGAGTTTAGGTCACTCCTAAGAGTCAAGGTGGCTCTCTGATCACCAGCATCACTTCTAGCCCAGCACAGCTGCAGGTCCCTGATGGATGTGGGTGACAGCAAAGTGGCCACCACTGCAGAGTTTGAAATATCAGGGGAAGGCCACAGGCAAGGGATGGGGACAGCAGAGGGGGTGGCTCAAAATGCTCACATGAATTGTGCCACCATCACAAGCAAGCTGCGGTCCCAGCTCCTTCCATCTCCCATCCCAGCACCCCTAGGAGAGCAAATGCCTTCCCCCTGGATAATACCACTAACAGGCTGGGCTTTGCACTGATATGGAAATGGACTTGCTGCCATTTCAGATGCTGGATAATTGCAGCAGCAATAGCTGCTTGTTTCCCAGCAGCTTCCAAAGGAGGGATGCATGAACCTCCTGTTTTCACCTCTGAAACAAACAGGGGAGAGGGCAATCAAGCACCAATTTAAACCTGATTTTTCAAAGTGAGCTACTAAGAAGTTATCTAAGTGGCAAACCATCAATAGAAGTAAGGCAGAGAAAGAAACAGGAAGAAGGAAATCATGACATACTGTCCCAATTCTGAAAAACAATTTAGGTGACTATGCTCCCCCAAAAGTACATGCAATTTCTTCATGAACACTTTGGAAAGCTGTGCTATGATGTGTGCTCCTAGGTGTAAACGTGCATATTATTTTGACTAGGAATTCACAGAATTGACTGCATCATACTGAGCTGGGAAATAAAACCCTGGTATTTCTTTGCTGCTGGCTCAAATTCGGCTGGAATGATTTGGACCCTGCTCTCAGTAGCACTGAACAAGCTCTGCTGGAGAGCAGCCAGACTTGGTCTGACTTTCTGTTAGGTACAGAAACTGGCACCCCAACGTATGCTAGCTGCAACTGGAAGGAATAATAATAATAATATTAATAAAAAAGTCATGTTTTTGCTGGAAGGATGACAGAACATGATTCCACAGAACAACCCAAGGTCATGGAAAAAGTTTCAGAGCTCTTCCTCCCTTCCCTCAATGGATGCATGCAAAAGTATGTATGTGGTGTTAGTAAGAAGAGCAAGCTAATACATCAAAATTAAAAAAAAAAAAAAAGAAAATAAAAGAAATAGAACTCATTTACCAGAATTAATATATAGTAACAAAAAAATCAACCCACCAAAAAGTCACAAAACACAATATATAATCTCAAAGTCAATCACTTCCCAACTGCTGCTTTCTTCATTATCCAGAACTCAGTAGTTCACACAATGACAACCTGAACTTACCACTTAAAAAGGATAAAATAAAGAGATTTATCACAAGGTCTATTTATAAAACGGTTCTGATCCATGACAGGTTGGCTGATGGGACAGAGGATGTGATTCCTCAGGGGATGTTTGCTGCTGCCAGAGTGGTGCTACAGCCCTTGTGAAATGTATGGAGTGATGTGAGTTTGTTCCAGCTGCTGAATCCCTTGCACAGCCAGCACTGACCAGATCAGCAGAGCATGAGGAACAGCACAGCTGGGAGAAATGGATTTTTTGCCACCACACATGCCAGGCAAGAGCCATGGCAGTGTGGCAAAGCTCCAGCTGTTACCCTTCATGCTGCTCCTGCTCCAGGCATCAGCATAAGACCAGACCTTCCCAGCTCATCCCTCTGCTGTGGCACTTGAGTGCTGAAAAGTAAACATATTGAAATTCAAAAGCAGAAAGAAATCTTGCATGTGTGCCTTGGGTACATTCAGGAGCATCAATACTTTATTTGCTTCTGTCTGCTGAGCTGGGAAATATTGACAAGCAAAGCCAGATTAAACGTTTCCCCTCTTCAACAGTCTTCAGCCAGCCGAGGAAGCACGAAATAAAGGGAGCTGAGACACAAACACTCTCCTTGAAGCAGCTCAAGCTCAATTCCTCTGGATTTCACAGCAGGTTTCCTCTCCCTAGCTATTTAACAGGCATGCTTGATAAAATCCAGTCATTCCAGGTACACTGCACACACCATTGCCTATTCTATAACCCTGCCACCACACTGAACCCACAGCTGCAGCAGCAAACATGGGAATTTAGAAATAGGTATATAAAAAGAACAACACATACCCAATATTAAAGCCTTGAAGCTGTGACTCCATCCTGTTGCTTTTATAGGACAGCACATTTCTCTGAGCTCCCTTTTATGTTCCTGTGATTCACCACAATGCTGATAAATGTGTCCTTGTTACCTGTCTGCATTATACATTGCAAAAATTTATGGCCTCTTGCCATCTGTTTCAATTAAGAAACTTATATATAGATTTGGATACCTTGCCCAGTAAAATACTTTTGGAAAGAGGATTTCATAGTCTGATAATGGGCCAGATCTCCAGCTGGCATTCATCCACATGCTTCCAGTAGTGCCACTTGATTACAGTAGCCAAGCAGTCAGGTAGGCAACATCACAACAGTAAATTCAAAATGTTATTCATCTCAGCAAACCCTTTTAATTGTGACACTACTGACTGATGCTTGCAGCAGATTACAAAATAATCTTCAACTCCTGTTCATGTTGAAACTAATTATTTTAGTGAGACATTTCTGCAGCTCAAGCAAATATGTTTGGCTCTATTCACTCCACACAGACTGCAGATGATGGCTCCAATATATCAACTACACCTTTCAATTTTGCATGGATGTAAGAGATGTGTCAATCACAGCTTTCTGGGAAGGGCTTTTAGAAGTGATTCTAGTGGCAGCAGACTATTCATGAAGCTAAAACAAATAAAACTAGAACAACTTAACACGTGACAGCCCTACAGATAATTGCAAACTCGTCTACCTCAATCAAAAAGCACCACTTCAGCCAAAAGGGGATAAACGCTGCATCATTTAACATCAGCTACTCCACTAGTGCCACCTACAGCATCCAGCTCAGAGAAACCACCCAGACCATCAGCTGGCTCAGGTGTGCATACATTTCTGGACCACTTTTATTTGGCATCCAACCAGTCAAGAAGAGAAAATACGTGTTTGTGCAACACCAGCACTACACCACTTATTTGCAGCATGCACTTCAAACACATAGCTCAAACCAGGCAACATGTACATCCAGTCCTGACAGATGAACACCTTTCATTTGTTGCATCTATTTTGCTTTGTTTGTGCTGGAAGTGCTTGTCACCACTGGACAAGTCTTTTTAAATGGCGTAGTTTTTCCTTCTCCTGCTTCTTGAGCTATGGAGCAGCTCTTCCATCAGTTATCTCCAGCTGCATGATGTACCCTCAGCTTCAGCATGGCTCAGGACACTGCATACCTGCAATTCAGAATTTCCACACTGGTGGCTAGCCTTTGGCACACAAGCTCATGGAAAATACCTTTATTCCAGGCTGGCTAGGAATGTGCCACTAGGAGCAGCTCCCACAGCTCTGTAAGCATTAATCTTCAACCAGGCTTGTCATTTCCAAGATTATTTCCTGGTTTGGCTGATGCATTTTCTGCAGGGCTCACAATGCAATCTGCAAATGCTCCTGTCTTTTCCATGCCATATTTACAAGGATCCCAGGGGAAATATCGTGTCACCTCCTTCTCTGGATTTTGTGCTGCATCATTTCCTGGTCACTGCACACCTGCTGAAGGCTTTGGTGTCTGTTCCCTCAAAAGGCTGACTGCAGCTATAAATTCTGGTGGGGTGAAGAGAAACAGACTCGACTGGACAGCTCTGAGTCTTGGCAAACAATGATTATCAAAAATAGAAACTCTTCTCCCCTTAAAACACACATTGAACGAGAGACAAGATCTTGTAGAGAAGATCATACTAGGTGATCAAGGAATTAATTAATTTCTTTTAATAAAGAATACTTCTGTGCCTTACATTTAACTGCTTTCTTACAAAACTAACCACCTGTTGTTTACCTTTCCCTGACTGTTTCTCTTATTTTTTGACACCTCACAGGAAGAGCCTCAAAACATGTGAAAAAATAGCTCACTTCCACCCTTACTTTTTAAATAGACAACCCTGCTAAGGCTCAGGCAACCAGTATGTTTATCCTTGTATGATTTGAAGCAGAGAAGCAAAAGGACTGTGTCCCCAAGAGCTGTGTCCCTGCTTTTCCACCCTTGTGAGCCCTCTCAGCCATCATGAACTGGTCTCACCTCTGGCACAAATCCTGCTCTCTCTCTCTCTCTTTTTAACAGGGTGTGGAACCCACGACCATCTGCCTTGTGAGCTTCTCTCCTCATTCCCTTCGTGGCCCCTCCAGGCAGACAAGCTTCCTGAGCTTATAGCATGGCTGGGCAGCTTCAAATATAAGGAACTGCAAATAAGGAACTGCTTCTGCTGAATGGAGCTTAGATAAAGAATTTCTTTCTGCTGCTTCCACAGCCAGAGTGATGCACAAGCACACGGCCCAGCCCATCTCCTGCGAAAACTGGTGGCACCATGTGCAGCAAATACCAAGTGGCACTGCAGTTTGTTCCCAATTTGAGACCAGACTGGCTTAACCCACAACTCAGTTCTGCACATATCTAGAAACAGAATTTTAAAAAAGCAGAAGTCAGATTTGGCCACAATTAGATACTGGTTTGGAATTCAAAACCACATGAATGGAAAATTGAGAGAGAGGTGGGTAACTGGTGTGTTCTTGACATCTGGGTTTAGGCTTTGGCAGGAGATTTACCTGGAGCTGCACCATCTCCAGGAGCTCCTCTGACAGCCCTGCTCTCAGCTGGGCTGGCTGACAGAGCAGCTCTGCTGTAGCCTCCTGTCTCAAGGGTTGGCTGTCCCAGCTTAAAAAGTATGAACAGAATAATGTGAGGCACAGGGACAGCTAAAACAGGGCTCCTGGCCGTTGCTAAAGTATCAGATTAACACTGCAAACTACAGCTGATCTGGCTATAACAATCCCACAGCAGACAAAGCTGATGGGCACTGTCTGCAAGGGAGTGGTAAATTTGTGTATGAAGCCAGAGAGGAGCTTAATTGTAATCCCTTCATGAAAATAAGGATTCTAAATCATCAGTGGGCATGTGAGGGCTCAAAAGCATCACTCAGTGTGAGGCAGCACTTGGAGGGGGAAATGGAGAGAATGGTAAATCTGACATGCTCTGACTTTGCACCAGACATCAATTTTCCCTGTTCTTCTGTCCCCTTAGTAATTAAAACAATTTTTAGTGAAAGACTGATGATTGGCTGGCTGTCTTCCCTGATGTCTTCTTCTGCCTCTCTTGCTTGTTGAGAAGGTTCAAAACACCTTGGGCTGCTCCTTTGTTTATCACAGGCTCAAATGTTGGTTTTCATTAATCTGGGTGGGAGCCAGAGTGATTGCTCCTCTTCCCATCTGCCTTCCTGCTCCCCTGTTTGCTGGAAAAACTCCTGTCCCCTGAGTATGGTTTCAACACTCAGCTGCTCCCAAAAGTTTTTGTGCTCCAAACAATTTCATAAATTGTACTGATTAGTTGAAATCCCACCATGGCCCGTTAATGGTGACACTAATGAATGTTGGCAGATTCAGTGAGAAATCCAAATATATTCAGATGAAGAGCAGAGGGTGCTTAGGCTTGGTGAGAAATGTTTGTTCCCTCATAGTTTCAGAAGGTTTGTGTGGTGAAGAAGAGTGAGTTCATGGCAGAGCAGAGCTAATGCAGTCCATAAGTGACAACTCATGACATTGATTTTAATATCTTAATTGCTATGACTATTTGAAAAAAAAAATTTTTCAGCTGCCTTGAGTCTTCAGAGGCTTCCCATCCTTACTTGGATCTGCTGGCATTTCCCAGGAGTTAACTATGCCCTGGGCTACAGGGCTGAGGAGAATCAGACAGAGTGTGAATCTCCATCTGGTTTGGAACTCAAAGCATTTTGCAGTCCATGAAGCTCAGAGCAGAAATCCGTAATGAACAACAGAGCCCCTGTACATTGCTGCAGAAAACAAGTGGTTCAGAAAATATTTTGAGAGGATGAGAAGATCCACAGAGGACTGGGCATGTCTCTGCAGACATAGACACCTCTCCGGCTGGAGACTATGCACAGCCCAAGGGATAAGTGGCAACACTTAGGACCAAGGAGCCACATGTGCCAGAATTCTCCTTTCCACTATCAGCCACAGCTCCTGCTGTTTTGGGTTGCATTGCTCTTCATTTTAGTGATCTGAATGTGAAACAGGCTTGAGGAAATAAATAGCTCTAATAAAAAACAAGAGTGACCTTTTAAAATGAGTAACTATATTCAATTTAAAATGTTTGCATTTCAGTTGGCTGGGATTAAGAACATTTATTTCCACTGGAACTGCATGCAACAGAAATGCTGAGAAGAGGTGCACCATGTGAGTAAATGTATGGAGAAACTCTGACCAGGGAAGAGCGATCCCCCTTGGAGACATCAAAAATACAGCATCAATAAGCCTCATATGAAACACCTACCCAGCTACATTAAAATTAAAAAAAAACTGTAAAAAGCTATTCTGATCATTATTTTTAACACTGCAAAATTATACATGATCACAAAGGATTGTTTTTTATCAAACACATAGTGAACTAATCCTTTAACAAACATGCAGAACAATTACAGCCCTTTTCCCTCTCTCCTCATCACACATGACTAGTTAAAAGGTGTGATATCACAGATTATTATCATGTCCCCAAAGGCATAATAATACATTGCAAATTTTCACATCAGTGATTTTGAGGTCTCCTCCTAGAATCTGCAGGAGCACGAAGCCAAGGCTGTTTTCACAGAGTGTTTTTTGCACACCATTCTGTTAATGATGCAAAGCTTAACAACTGGCCCCACAGGGCTGTGATATCTTTAAATGAACATAAGACTGTAGCAGTCTCAGAAACTTCAAACAGATAAATCTTAGCTGAAACAGCATAATCAATGCAGCCCAAATCCTACGCCATTCCTATGTACCCAGGCTCTTTTTTTTGTATTTCTGGAACTGTTTTCCTGCTGAAGTAGGGAATATTTATGGTTCTTCCTCCGACTGCAAATCAAAAGCTATAAATAGCTGCTTGTCCCAACATATGTGGAAGAAGGGTTCATAGCTGCTGTTCCACATCATCTTTAAACCCCCAAGCATTAAATGTAAATTAGAAATGTTAACATTGAGAAATAAAAGGGTTTTCTTGACACAAGCAGAAATCCTTCTTCATCTTCTGTGTTTGGGATTCATAGATTTTCAGGGCCAGGAGGGAGGATGAGGCCAACAGGCTGAAAAATGCTGCTATTTTTCCTGAAAAAAAAAATAAAACCTAGTGAAAATCATATGCTGAGTCAGCAGGAGTTGGGCATCATTAGAAAACTTTTTCTGCAGAGGTAAAGCAGGAGCAGCTGCAGGTCATCCTGACTGTGTCTAATGCTGGTCTAGTTGCCGACTACACCCATGGAAAAGAAACACAGTGGTTCAGTATACCAGGATTTGCAAATCATCTATAAATCACACAGCCCAGGGGTCTGCCACCTCAAAAAATGCAGTGGGGCCACCAATTTTTTTTTAAACCTATAGACTGCAGTATTCTCAGGGCAACCCAAACACAAACCTCAAAACCACAAGGCTACACAGACTCTCCAGCTGGTGTTTTCCCTACAGCATAATAAATGGGGATTGCTTTTCCTGCACACAAGAGAAATTTCAACAACAGAAATGAAGTGCACCTTGACAGCAAAGTGAGGAGCCAGCTGTATCCCAATTTCCCAGCTCCCAGGCAGGAGCTCTCACCACTGCTCTGGTACCTGGGGGCACACACTGATGGCAGCTCACATACACCTGGGTAAGGCTGCAGAGATGTTACCTTCTGGCATGATTTCTACCACTTAAAATCCTGTGGAAAACCCAAGTAGTCTGGAAACAAATGGGCTGTGCAAAAGTGAAAAGGCTGAATTCACTGTCCTGAATTATGGATAGATAATCAGCCACAAATGAGCATTGTCTGCAGCTGCACTGGAATTATGTCTGAACACTCCCTCTCTTCCAAAATATAAAACTCAGGTCCTGTTCAGATTAGAGGGATCGTTTTAAGTACTGAATTTATTTCTATTATCCTGCATTAAAAGATAGTTGGGTTTTTTCCCCCTCTGTGATTTGTAATTATTATAAAACTCATTTTCCCGTTGTAGCATCACACAGCTACTTTGCACCAAATCTCTAAGGGGCAATGCCACCACAGGGATGAGACCAGAGGAGCCTTTAGCCCCCTTTTATGCTGACACATAGTTTTGGGCAGGCTCATATAAATTTCTGTATTTATCTCACTATGTCCCCACATTTTTGCAACACCCAGCTCCACTCTGCACATGCAATGCAGATGGGTTATTTTCACAGGAACATGCAGTGTTTAATATCACCTTCCTGACAGGGGGTGAGGAATTCTTGTACAGTAATAGCAGCACTGGCTCAGACCAAAGCTCCCCTGCTGGTGGTTGGTGGGATGTTTTAGAGCATGGAAGAAGCAGCAGCAGCATGGACAGCAATAGTTCCATGAAAAGCACCAGCTCTGTGACTCCTGTGTGTGACCCCCTCTGTTGTCTGGCAGATCTCCCTTCCCTGAATGAACTCATTTCTCCTGGAAGCCATTTGAATGACAGGCCTCCAGTGGCTGGTGGCAATGAGTTCTGCAGCTGAATTACGAGCCACATGAAGTAATACTTGATTATTTTAATTTCAAACCTGCTACCCAGCAGCTTTGTGGGGTGCCTCATGGCACTGATCTACGAGGATCAGCAAATGAACCTTTCCCATCTTACTGACTTTACTGATGCTGAGAAGCCATAGCCTGTTTAATTACTCCCGGCTGGGATGTCATTCACTAGGCTGCCCTTCTCCAAACCTTTCTAGTTTTACTTTACTTGTGGTGGAACTTGGAAAACCATGCAGCCCTTGGGAAGCAGCCCTTCCCCTTGAAAGGGCATTTAAAACCAAGTAACACCATCTGGAGTTAAACACCTTCTGCTTCTAATAAGCTGTGCTAAATAAAAAATGCTTGAAAATGAATGGGTTGTGACAATGGAGGCACAGCATCAGTGTCAGCTGTGTCTGATCTTTTGTGCTTGGCTTCCCATGTTGCCTTCACACTGTCAGAGGCAGGAGCTATGAGCTACAGTTCCTGCAGGCTCTCTCTCCACTCCAGATCCTGGTTAGCCATGTGTTCACCAAATCTCTCTCAATTTAGTCCAGCAGTGATTGCACACAGATGGGTTTTATTACAGCCTGGAAAACAAACACACTAACTGGGACTGCAGCTAGCATTGGGCAGACTTCTACCCAAAATAGGATTGGGTTCTTCCCCCTTCCCTCATTGACACTGGTCCACTCAGCACAGGCTGAGGTACAACCAAGCTGGTTTGAGGTCCCACACCTCACTCCTGCTTTTTTTCTTTGCAGCAATGGGGCAGGGGCTGTGATACAATAAACAGGAATCAGCTGCAATACCTATGGAGAAGACTGCTACCAGATAAAACTCTTGATTTCTCTCTTCTTCTCAAAGTCTTCGTCAAAACCACAAGATTTTAGAGGCTTTTGAGGTGTTCAGTGCTTGAGGAACAATGAGGTTGTGACTCCTGGTTCCTTCAGTGCCACCGCTGAGACTGCTCCTGGCACAACAGCAGGGCAAGGCCATGATGTGGTGGGGCTGCAGAGCAGTTTTTTCCTACCTAAAATGACAGGTCAATTTTACTTATCAGTGCGAAGAAAATTGATGCTGTCACTTAAAAATATAACCCTCTTTTCACTTCATACCTCTGGGAATGGCAAAAGAGAGAAGAGTTGGAGATGGAAGTGAAAATAAACTGTTGTACCTGATGCATGAGGGTATGATAAGGACAGTGTGCATGCTACCAAGTATTTTGAAACCTGTGAGGCTTGGTGGTTTATCCATCATAGAGAAGAACTGGCAATGGGTTTTTTGGGTTAAGCAGCTGCTTGCTGCACAGTCAGGATGAGAGATGGAGACGGAAATGAAAACTGAGACTTCCTCTACTTTTAGCTCTGCTGCCCCAAATGCAGGCTCATTACCTGATGCTCAACATCAATTCATACACCAAGGCAAGGTATTTCTAATCTTTTTTTCTAGTTTGTGCAAAGTAGGGAGCTGGCTGGTAACCCACAAAATGCTGGCTCCCTGACCATCCAAACTTCAAACTAATTAAATGTTTTAACACGGGCATCAGCATCCATTGGTTACAGATTACATAACTTTTTTATCAAGCAGTACTCAACCCCCTATTTGCTAATTCATATCTCTCATTTCTCATGCTAATTATTCTGTATGCACAGCTCTTCCCTCCATTTGAGCCTGGGGTCCATTTTGAGTAGGTGGTCAATGGGTTGGTGGTTGTGGTCCCCCACTGCCAGAATTACCTTTCCCCCAGTTACTGCTCAGTTCTGCTGACCTCACTCCTCGTGGCTCTGGTCCAGACAGCCCATTCATCTTGGGATTGTCTTCTCTTTTCCTTAAAACAAAAGATTAGCCAAGTGCCCAAGGTTCACAATGCAATTGCTTAATCATAACTGTCCAGCTATTGCTACTGATTAATAACTTTTAAAAAAAAAAGTCAAGTTTGCTTCAGATTTTGAGAGGCTCAGATCTTGAGGGGCTCCATATCAGTGATGCATGACAGATGTGACTGTGGGCAAAGGTAGTAGTTATTTAATTATTTTTATTCTCTATTAGTAACTGGAACTGTGTTTAACTCTTCTATTGGCCAATCTCACGATCACCACCATAGAGACTCCCTTGAGGGAAGAGTGAAGGCTGCAGAGACAGCAACTGTCCTGTGGTTTTCAGCAGTGGTTACACCTCAGATGGGTCCTCCAGACTCCTCTGTGGATGTGCAGTAATGGACAGAGCCCCAAGGAGTTTTAATTTTAAAAAAACCCAAAACCCAAGCAAAGCCAGCAACATGAACTTCCCTGGCTCACCGCCAGCACCTCTCCTCCTCCTTCCCAACCCTTCCACCCAAGGACTAGGAGTGAATATGATGTTTTGCCCCTATTTAAGGTCCAATTAAACAAGAACAAATGCATCTCCATTAAGAAGTGCTGACTGCTGTTTGATAAAGCAGAGTGCATTAGCACACACCAACACTGGTCACTAGATTAAAATGGGTCCATTTTTCCACCAAGAACAAGCTTTGCTGTACTTTGCTTAATCTTTGGCCAGATATCACAGAAGCACCAAAGCGTAAAAACTCTGCTAGAAGAGATCCACAGGCTGTGCAATACCCTGGTTAATTAGTATTTGTAAAGCACTTTTTCAAGGAAAAAAGTCCCAAGTATGATCAATATTATCAACAGCGTTTTCTTCCATCAAGTCCTTGCCAATAATCCTCTCAGTTTTGTTTTCAGGGTTAAATTAAGCAGTTTTGTAGTTCTGTTGGGTACAGCCAAGCACTTATTGCTTTTCAGCTCCATCCTTCCAGGTTTGGTTTGATTTTATCTGGGCTTTGTTTTATAGCTGGCTCCATTCTGTATTAAAAGAGCAGTTGAAGCTGATGACCTTTCCCAGGCTTATCCATATTTAAGACAGTGGAAAGAAGTGACTGAGAAAAGCATTTAATTATTAGGACTTTATGGAGGATTGAGAACAAAGCTGGAATGCAAGAGTAAGTGACACAAAAGAAAGAGGGATGAAGTACAGAATAAGATTACTGAAGATAAATATGATCTTTTTTCTAGAGAAGAAATTGATGGGGATTCTTTTCCAAAACATGATGCTCATCACCTCATTTTTTTGTGTTTGATGAAGAGCTTTATGAAGAAATATTAGTTAAGGCAGAGAAGAAGAGGGTCATCATGAGAGAGGGGATCCTCTTAAAGAGTAAGTGTTAACACATTCGGGTAAAGAGAAACTTTTGGAATGAAGAAAGGACCTGCTGAAGTTTTTTCTGGCTAAAGCGTAGAAATATTTATTTCATGTTTTGTTATTATGCAGTACTGTCATCCCAAAAAGAAGGAGAAAAAAAAAAAGCTGGTGAGAAAGAACTTGCTTCAGTTGCTGACAGGACTTGCTGGCAAGAATAGGAATATGCTACAGGAAGAAACAGATAATTCTGAGAAATACAGTCTAAGAAATTAGTTTAATTGTACAGTGCAACCCAAAGAGGAAGATAATACACTTAGGAACTGCTAACACAATTTTCTCGTTTAATTAAGGTTATCATCAGTGGGAACTCATGAGAAAGGGAAAGACATGAACATTATGAAAGTACCAATGAGCAAGCATAAGACACCTTTGTGAAGTTCCTTTCAAGTACATTTCTAGCCTTCAAATTGCTAGGAGGGTATGAAAATGCAACTCACCAGTGCTTATAAATCAGAATAACTTCTTTTTAATATCTCATTATCTTTCTGGTGCTTCATTCATGTGTCACAGCCTTTATATGTTGATTGTGTAGCTAATATATCCTTCCCTTTGTTAACTTCAGTTTGGAAATTGAGATAAATTTACTGTTAAGTAACTGAAGGGGGAGAATTAAGAAAAATGGGGAAAGCTTGGTGGTAAAAAAAGAAGAAAAGATAGCAGCTAGCAGGTCAGGTCTGCATTTTCACTCAGCCTGTGTGAATCATATTACAGTGATTCAAATGAGTGACTGACTTAAAAAAGTGCAGGTGACCACACTGTTCTATTGTCTTCTTGTGAGCTCTGGAGGTTAAACAGCTCCTCTGAGTTTTGAATTTTGCTTACAGAAGGGATTTAAGTGTATTTTTTAGGTTTGCCGTCAACTACCTTGTTCTGAGTGTTGTAAAAAGAGCAGAACCTGCCGTTCTAGTAAACAAAATACTCTACAATTTAATTTCGAAGTTTCCCCCACAGCCAATCAAGGGGTTGTCCAAGCCATAGTAAATGTGAAGCAATAGAACTGAAGTGCCTGGCTGTCATGGTTTAACCCCAGATGGCAACTGAGTACCAGGCAGCTGCCTGCTCACTCCATCCCCCCTGGCCTGGTGTGGTGGGGAGGAGAACCAGAAAAAGGTAAAACCTGTGCATTGAGATTAAAACACTTTAATAACTGAAATAAAGTGAATTACAATAACAACAACATTATAAGAATGGTGACAAAAAGAGAGGAATAAACCCCAAGTAAAGCAAGTGATGCACAATACAATTGCTCACCACCTGCTGAACGGTGCCCAGCTGGTCCCTGAGCAGCAGTCGAGCAACAATTGAAACATCAGTCTGTTATCAGCATAAATCTCATCCCAAGTCCAAAACAGCAGTGTACCAGCTGCTAAGAACAATTAACTCTATCCCAGCTGAAGCTAGGCCACTGGTATTCCTTTCTTAAGTCAGTTCTCCAGCTTGACATGGGTGCTTCCCCTGTTTTTGCGGGGTTTGGCATTTGTGTGAAAGGCGAGCTGGATGCTTCCAGCTGAGGTCAGTGGTGCTGGAGTAGCACAGCCACAAGAGGAGGCAGCAGTGCTTTCCCCAGGGCTGATTGATGATTATGTACCCGTGTGACTCAGGAGAGTGGGGGTGAGAGGCAGGAGAGGCACTTTTCAGAGCAGCCTTTCCTGACTCTGGGCTGAAGAAGCCAGAGCCAGCACAGGCACACCAAATGTAGCCCTGCTCCGGTGGGAAGCTGTGCTCACACTGCCAGTTCTTGCAAGCCACTGGGTATTCATCCTGCACTGACAGAGGCTGTTGCAGGAGCTAATAAAACCAGGCAGAAAGCTAATCAATAGGAATAAATTTTATCTGCGTTTATTTTGAGAATAATTTGGGCTCCCAAGAAGCACGAGGTTTCTCAACACCTCTGACAGATAGTTATCAAACTGTCTTATGCACAGTCTACACCACCACAGAAGCAAACACACACAATTTAAGAGCCCTTTCTGTTTGGTTCATAACTTTATTTTTGGAACAAAATTAGAACTTTGTCAGCCTACAAACAGCACAATAAAACCAAGATCATTACTCTTCCCCTGCTTGGTGAAAGCTTTATGGCTCACACAGCATGTCTAATCCTTTATGTCCTGTCGCTATGATGCATCTAATGAATAATCTCCCTTTCTCCTCTATAATTCACTTGACAGCCAAATAATGTATTTTTTAAATCACACAATTTCTTAAGCAGTGTTTTGTCTCCCTAATGCCCACCATACATTTGCAGTTAAAACCTCTTCTCTGTTTCAATGCTTTCTTTCCCCACCCAAATACTCCCCTGCCTCCCCAGTGCTGCCAATCAGCCACTTTTCTACCTCCAAAATACACTTTTCCTGGCAGCCTTGCTGCTTGCTCCAGCTTTTTCTCCTGGGTCAGGACATGCCTTTTCCAGAAACTCTATCTGCAGACTGACACCTGCAGCCTAATGTCATTGAGAAGAAAATACATTAATTCTCTTTCTTGGGCAGCCCAGGTGTTCAGCAGAACTGAATACCTGCAGGGTACAGTGACCAGCAGTGAAGAGCAGTGCTACAAGTTTAAAAGAAGATATTCAAGTCTCCTCAGAAAACCAACAGCTTTCTTCTTCTACAGGTGCTGGAGTAACTAAGAAAAGAGGGATTGGTTTGGGGTTTTATGGGCCAGTTGCAGATAGAACAATTTCTGTGAAGATTGCTTTTAATCAGTCACTTGGCAAAGTGTCCCAAGGATGAGCAAGATTTATTACCTTCACCTTGAGGCTGATTTGTGAGTTACCTGCAGCACACAGATTTGTAACAGTGGGGTTAACACGGTCATATGTCCCATTTCCCATCATCTCCACTAACAACATAAAGTTCAGCTGGAAAATTCCACAAACTGGTAAAGACTGAAATATACTGGTGAGGCAGGGGTGTCCTAAATTCATTGAAAGAGAGAGACATAAATTACAGAAAGCTGTACTAAAAGCATCTTTGAGTATAGAGGAGAAGCAACCCTGCCCACAAATTGTCTTCAGAAGACCATACACACATCAGCTGGGCCAGTAAATAGCAGTGTAAGAGGGTACATGGTAACTACTCACAAATAATTCTGAACAGTCTAAGATGCCAGTTTTACAAATGCACCGTTATCCGGGGTAGCTCTGGGTGAGAAAGGAAGGAAGGTAAAAACCAAAGAGAAAGGAATCAAATTTTGGAAGGAAATCTTTGACTATGGAGAAGATTTCTTGATGCAGAAGTACCCAGGTCTGAGGCTCTACTCAGATTCATATATATATTGAAATGAGCAGATACAGAGCATCCAATTTATTTGCAGGTGGAGCAATGTATCCACTGGGAGCAGGGCTGCAGAGGGTCACATCCCTGGGACTCCAGACAGAGGCTCACAGCTGACCCCTACTCTCTGTGTGCACACAACTTTAGTTGCACTAAATGGTCCATTTTTACTGTCTTAAATTGACTTTCTGAATGTTGGTTTCCTCTCCAGCTGGAGAGGCAGTCTCTCGCTGCAAAAAATTCAAAAATTAACTTGCATACAGACCCCTGACAGTACAGAGTCTTTTCCCAAGCACAGGCAGCTTCTGAGACAAGCACAAGTTTAGCTCCCCACAGGTCCTTGGCAAGAGCTCAGCAGCCCATCTTCACCAGCACAGCTGCAAGAGACAGTGCTGCCTTGAAGGAAAACACACCTGAGGGACAAAACAGTCCTTCATCCCCTCTAAGTGTGGTTCAACAGCTCCACCTCAAATATACCTTAGAATGGAGATGAGGGGAAAGAAGAGAAATAACGGAAAATGTATTAGAAATTTACTGTAATACATCTGCATTAATAGTACTTGTAATATACTTATATGGCACCCACTTTCACAGTCAGGTCCATTTAATAAAGCTGTAGAAATTGTATTTTAGAGTAGATGCTCAAAGAGAGAAAGAAATTTATGCCCAGCTCTCTACAATCCTGGCCTGCTGCTGGGAGCCTGGGAGGCTTTCCCCCTCTTAGTACAAGTTCTGACATAAAATTCCATGTTTTGGGCTCCAAAACACACACCTGACTCTCCCAGCACATTTTAATCAAAGCTCTGCCTATCTTAGCCATAGGCTTGTTGGGCAGAAACAAGATCTTTCACCTTTATTTGTGCTGGGGGAAATCATGTGGGTGGGTTTTCACCATGGATTAATGGCAGTGAAGCCTCTTTTCCCTGCTATGTCACCTTTCCCTCTCTCTGTCATTCACTGGGGGATGCTGGGAGAGACTTGCAATCAGTGACTTGAGGAGTCAAGAGCACTTCAACAAATCCTAGAGTTACACAGTGCAATTGCAAAGCCATGAGAGCCTGTGTCCTGACTCGCCCATCAGATGCAGGTGTATGTTGGCAGGCCAAGAATTCTTCTGGGAGCAGGTTCAAAGCCTTTGGGTGTTACCAAAGGCTCCTTACTCCTGAAGGGGCACATCCATTAAATAAAGATATAGGTGCTTCCTTTTTCTTACACTGTACCTAGAATCTAAACCATACAGTTTTGTCACAAATGCAGTAAGAGCTTATACTCCTCTTAAGGTTCTGTTTAATTTTCAAAGTACATTTCTTTTTTGGTTTTTTTTTTATTTTCCCCAAAAACATCTGTAAAGTCCAGTCCTACAATGCTCAGCAAAAGAAGGCAGACAAAGAAAACCTTTTTATTTCTTTTAATAAATCGGGGGGGG
>VZTZ01008985.1:108568-127188 GCA_013400955.1 Drymodes brunneopygia | reverse complement strand
GGGGGGGGGTGCTGACATACATTTCTGGAATTCCTGAAGATGGCAAGATTAATGAGAAAGGGAGGACAAATAAATCACAAGTCTTGTATTTTATAAATAAATGACGAAGTTTTGAAGAACTTTTCTATTCTTCATTTCAGCAACGAGATTAATTCCCAGCTCCTTCTGAAGGACTGTCCCCCTTGAGTTGAGTGGTGATTTTTTTCTGCAGGGAAGATGAAACAGAAGGAAGAAGGGGAGGAGAGGGGCATGGAGGAGAGAGTGAAATAGATTCCAGGTTTAATTTCCAAAATATTTTTTTTAACCTTGACAAGAGAGGATTGAGAAGGTGCTATCAGTGAATGTCTCTTCTCCCTGAATCCTTAAAAGCCCTGTGGATCTTTGTGGAAAGCAGGCAGGCTTGGATGGGTTATTAGCACTCAAAATACCGCAGCCAACATCTATTTCATGTGGAGGTCCCTTCAAGGTTCGTGCAACCCCCTTGGAGCTGCAATCAGGCACTCTGCTTAAACAGAGCCAGAGCAGAACTTGACAGAGAACGTTTCCAAGTGCACAAAGATTCTGCAGACCCGTGACTGTGGTCATGGGTGCAATTGGAAGAGGGTCATTCCCAATCCCCTCCAGGAAACCGCTGCAAGGGGAGCTCCACAGCCACCTTTGCTGCTGCTCTGCCTCCCAACAGGTGCTGTTTCTTTAACAGCAATTTTCTTTTCCACTTCTGAATGGCTCATCACCCATGTAAGCTGAGACCAGCGTGCCAGTCTGTGTCCTCAGGTTGTCTCCTGGCTTTCTCCCTCATTTTTCAGTGTCTTTTATTCCTTCTTGCAGTTTAAGTGTCTTATATGTAGCAATTTATATATTGGACATCGAGGCATCTAGCAGTTTCCCTTTTTCTCCACTGTTTCCTTATTTATACAATGGCCTTTTCCATGGTTGTAATGTGATTTTACATCTTTTTTTT
The DNA here is from genome assembly GCA_013400955.1 of Drymodes brunneopygia. Taxonomy (NCBI): domain Eukaryota; kingdom Metazoa; phylum Chordata; class Aves; order Passeriformes; family Petroicidae; genus Drymodes; species Drymodes brunneopygia. The sequence continues at coordinate 126,227 of VZTZ01008985.1, read as the reverse complement.
TACTTCCAGTATTGGACAGAGACAGAATGCATTATTTTACCTGTGACTGGTTTTGAAACAGGATGCAAATTACCGGCAAACAGATGCTGTAATACTGAAAATCATGGAGCCATAGAATATTCTGAGTTGGAAGGGACCCACAGGGGTCATCAAAGTCCAACTCCTGGCCATGCACAGGACACCCCAAGGGTCAGACCATGTGCCTGAGAGCACTGTCCAAATGCTTCTTGAACTCTGTCAGGCTTGGTGCTGTGACCACTGCCCTGGGGAGCTGTTCCAATGCCCAACCACCCTCTGGGTGAAAAACCTTTTCCTAATATCCAACCAAAACCCTCCCTGACACAGGTTTATGTCATTCCCTCAGGTAAGTCATCCTTCACTCCCTTCCTTGAAGAGGAAGCAGGGGGAAAAACAGAGGAATAATTTTCACCTGGAAAACAGGGTTGCCCAGAGGATTTTTTAAAGATTTTCCATGCCTGCCTTGTAATCCCTGGTGGCTCCTCTGCTCCCTTCCAAAAACTCTGTTCTAGTTTGTGGTGTGAAGCCATGTCTGTGACCCAGCCTTATCGTGGACAGCCTGGCAAGTGTTTGGACATGACATCAGCCAGAACCAAGGATTTTGTGTTTCTGATGTCTCTCCCTGTGCATCCTGTTTCCTCTCTTTATTTTGCCTTGTTTTTTCTATTTCTTAGACACAGTTCTAGACTGAAATTGGGAAGAGCTCTACTCTACAGAAGTACAGTCCAAATATGGAGGAGCCCAGCATCAGATTTAGATCAAGGAAGTTCAAAATACACTGTCATATTCAAAAATAAAACCAAAAAGTGTCTGCATTACATACACTTTTACAAAGAACAAATAGTAAGCACTGAACAAGAACTCAGACATAAAGTATGAAACAAGAACTATTGTTTGGAAATTAGAGCTAGGAAAATCTGAATTAGAAACCTGATGTACATTTTTAAACTTCAAGTGTGATTAATCACCGCAAGTCACTGAGGTCTTTCCAAAAGACAGGCTTGAGTTAGACTCAATGTCTTGGGTTCACTAGAAAAATAATTGGCTTAATTCTACTTTCACCTGATGATCAGAATATCCCCACTGGACCTAAGTGACAATGTCTGCATTAGTTGAGTCAGCTAGAACAGAGCTTTCATCAAGACAACTTCAACATTTCATTGTTATATTAAACCACTGGAGTGTTTGCTTACCTTTTCTGCCAGCTGCATGTTGACTTTTTAGGATCGAGGTTCCTGTGGCAGGCAATACATCTTCTTTCACAAAGCTGTCCAAATTGTGTAGCTGTCCTTAGGGCTAGGAGTACTGGTCTAAGTCAGAGGGAAAAAGTTTTGATTAAGATTCTGAACTTGCAGCCCTATGGGATGAAGGAAAACCATGTGATTTTTATATTGCACATTGGTCATTAGGAAAAGTGTTTCCAGTTCACTCTGCAAGCAATCTCCAGCAAAATTCTGTAGCTGCTCAAAACAATTTTGAGAAAATCACTGACACAGACTTTTTCTTTATATTTCATGACATTTTATTGGTCCTGTTACACTGGGATTTGCTACTCTCTACAGTGCCCAAGAGGCAGTTTTCAGTCAGTAATGGCCATTTTCTTGGTCCCTTCTACAACTACATCAAAAAAGTTTTATTTCCCATGTTCTGTACAAGCAGGACAGTTTACAACCCAGCTGAAGCAAATCTAGTTGCTTAGTTCCACTTTCAAGGTTTAGCAACACAACCTTTTCCCTAAAGCAGTCATTATTTACTAGGGACATGTTTATTCTGTTTCTGAGATATCAACACATGTCCTTTGTTCTTAAAAAATTCCCCAAAGGAGGGGGGATTCCTAGATGACCAGATATCTCCTAGTGGATAAGAAGTTCTGTTACTGTTTCTGAAAAAAATAATAGCAATGTAGGTAAGAGTCCATGTTGTGTTCTCAGGTACTGAGATACCGTGGGTTTTCCATTGAGCATAAAAACCTGGCCATGTTTTAAGGCTTGGTGTAAGAGGCAGACACTCAGCAGTCATTAGTCTTCTGTTAATTACCAGATTGTGAAGGAATTCAGATGTGCCCAGTAAAGAGGGAGGAGAAGATCCATTCTATGGTCCCATCATTTTGCTGATTTTGGTGGAGCTGCTTTTAATTAATTAAGTGAAAGGAGTGCCTTTAACGTTCCCACCATAAAATCTCACTCATAAATAATGTCTCTAGAGATCATTCGTAATAATAAAAATACAGAGTGCACTGATTAAAACTGCTGTAATTTATATGCATGAAAACCTCAATTTAAAGACGTATTAAGGGGCAAAATTCTTTGACCACGACACTCTACTTTGCATTTCATTACAAACTAAAGATTCAAGAGCTGAGATTGCCATGTATTGGCAAAGAACAATAAAATTCAATGAAATGATTTTCTGTTTCTATGTTGGGAGCAAACCTTTCCCTGAAATAAAAAAAAAAAGGCAGTAATACTGTCAAGGTTCAGGAGAGAGAATAATCCACCTCAGTGTCCATGATGATGATTCAGATGGTCACCACAGTTATTTTTAAAACAAAGGCTCACTTTTCTGGTTCATGTCAAAAGCCTGAAAGGGAAGAAAATTGCAAACTCCACAACCAGCCCCATGCCTGCTCTTGCATCCCATCAAGCTCTTTCTTCTAATGATAATGAGCACAGGGATGCTCAACACTTTATGAGAGAGTACCTGATGTCTTAGAAGCACAACCCTTTTGCAATGTGTCTTTCAAAGCCATCACTTTGCTTAGTCCAAAGGAGAATTTCACAGGTTTTTGCCTGTTCTGACAGCAGTAGGAGCAAAAACCCTGCATTAAAAGTACTTGAGCCAAAGGTGGTATTTCACATATCAAGGGCTGAGGTGGCCACCTGTCTGAATGGCAAAAGCAGCACAAAATTCCAGGAAAGGTTCTGTGCCCGTTTCTCCCCTGGCATTATTCAGGCTATTATAGCATTTTATTAACTGGCAGACCTTGACCTGTGCCTTTCATGCTTTCCATGCACTCAGGTTAAGGGTATCTTTTCAGCCTGAATGACCCTGGGTTGGAACAAGCAATGCTGAGAAAGAACAGAAGTAGGATTTCAGAGCAAGAATTTGGACAAACACAGGACTCCTGTGCTGCTGTCTGTAGCACAGCAAAATGACTTTTTTTCTGTACACAAGCAGAATCCTCAAAGGCACAAAGCTGCTGAGGACAGAAAAGCATTTTGAATGTGTTCGGTAGCTGTAAACAGAATTATCTGCTAAGTTTAATCATTAACTAGTTCCTTCCCATTTGTTCAAAGGAAGACAAATGCAGAAACTGGAAATGCAGCGTGACTGTTCCATCAGAGAGCACTTCATGCAGCCAGGGCTGTAAATGCATTCCACATTAGCTGAGAGCTCATCTTGGGAAGGCTGCTAAAAGCAGCAGTCAGCTCTCATAAAGCAAAACACAACAAAAACAGAACAAAAGACCCCACCATATTTTACATTATTACAGAACATTCCTGGTGAGCCACACTCTCAGCTCCTGAACATTAAGGCTTCTGCCACACAAGCTGATTTCCACTCCACAGCCTTTTATTGTAATCCTACCAATTAGGTGCCAAAGGACACCTTGTGCACAGCACCACTGGACTGAAATAAAGCCATCCACCTACCCAAGCACCATCACTCACTGCTTCATTTCCTGTGAGCAAGGTGTTTCACCTTGACCTGTCTCCAGCCCATCTGTCAGAGCTCCCTTCGTGTTTGTAAGGCTTGGATGAGTGTGCTTGGTGTGAGTTTCACTACCCACGAAGTTATTGGCTTCATGCTTTACAGTGAGATTGAAATTAAACTTTTTCCATGCCAGTAACAGTTCCTGTCAACACAAGGCCATCCTATCCATTTCTCTCCTGTGCACCTGCCCTCGTAAACTCTCTACTGAGCAATTCATGCCAATGATATACCAGGCTTTCTTCCCAAACAAGCACAGAACTGAAAGAAATCATTGCATGGTCAATGTAGTGGAGAGGGGAAGTTTGTAAAATCCAATAATTACACATTGAATAGAACATTTCTATTCAAGATTTTTACTTCTGATTTCAGTCAAGAGTGGTGAGATTTGAATAAAGAAGGCTCCATCAGATTAAAATCACTCAGTGCAGTGAAGTGATGTCCATGCCAGGTTTTAGGCTGTAGCAGAAGATTCTCCTTCACCAGCAGCCATTTACATCTCTGAGGGCTGAGCAATGCTGTGCCATTCCATCCTCTACCTCTGCAGCATTTCCCTCCCTGGGCAGAGGTCTGCAGGGGAACTGAAACTCCTGAAATAACCCCTGACTCCAAGCAGAAACCCCCAAAGCCTGTGGAAGCCTGACATTGTGTTTGGCCTGAACACACTCCCAGACCAAGATAAACTTCCAGCTTACCAAATCTTTGGGATGAAGTGGAATATAAATTTTAAGGAACAAAGACAAGCCTCCTATTGCTCACTATGGTTGCTCCCCCTTCCCTGCCCCGCTCACTTCTGTGGAACACCAGTCACCAACTCCTCAGATACCTTCTGTTGGTGCACTTTTATTTGCAGTGCTGTGCTCTGACCATACAAACAATCCCCCTCTGATCCAGGGGATGGGTGTGCTTAACCTAAGCTGTTGAAGATGACTGACTCTGCAGATGTCACTGGGAACTATTCATGTGTTTCAGAATTACGCCTGTGATGAAAGGCTGTGCTGGATAAGGGACTGAGCTCCTGGTGTTTTCAGGATGGAGCCTGAAATTTGGCAGACTTTTACTGTTGCAAATAAACAATGCCAACAGCAAGAGGAGGTTTTGAAATTCCTTTACTGGGAATTGACTTAAAATAGATTTATTCAGCAGGACTGAGAAAGCACTGCATCACTAGCCATTTGGGACAATACTGCTCCACAAACACATATGGGATGATATTGAAATTCCAGTTATTCAACCCTGAAATTTTAGTCCAAAAAGACAGTGCCATTTTGGGCTCAGTTAGAATTTTCTTTATTAGTTTTTAATTTCAAAGTTAACTGTCACCATAAAGCAGGAACACAATTTTGCTGTAGATTTCCCTGGGGATTCTTGCCTTTAGCCAGCTATGCTCAAAAAGAAGAGGGTACAGGAGCTTTCACTGCATGTGTGGAAACAGGCAGGAAGTAGAATTACAAATCACACCTGGGCAATCTTTAGCCCCAGGTCTCTCAAAAAATGCATCAAAAAATGCTGTGAAAGCAACCCACTTGCCTTTGAGAAATTGCTGAACTGTTAGTGCACTGTAGATGCAAGCAGGCAGAATTTCTTATGACCTATGGCCCCATTTATATCCCTTTTTCTTTCACCAGTGTCTTTATTTTTTGCAGCATTCTGCTTTCTTTGAGGGTGCAGGGACAGCAATCATTGCTTGCTGTCCTTTACGTTTGAGATGTTTTCATGGATCCAGGATAATTGCTTCCTTTCAGAGTGCTAAGGTAAAAACTGTGTAACAATTAATGAAAAAGGTGAGGTTTGATTGAGTTTCCAGTGTCACAATATTGTTCTCAATAATATTGACAATGCTGAAGGCCATAATCCATTAAGACCAGGGAATTTAATATCAGAGTCAAGGAGCTAGCTTACAGCTATCACACCTCTGCTGTCTGGAAATGATACTGAAAGGTGCTTTTTTGCAGAGGATTTGAGACTTAGAGAAGTGATGGAAGAGCTGAATGCAGCTGTTACTGCAAGTGCTGAGACACCACAGGGTTATTCATCCTCTTTGCTTTTCTAGCAAAGCTTTGCTGCTGCACAGAAGACAAGTTTGTGTGTAAGTACTAGATAGGGGCCATGGGGCTATGGATGCAGTTTCATGTTACCAGGCAGGAAGCATGGCAGTAAACATTAAATCTCTTTTCCATGTCTCAATCTCCTAGCAGCAGCGATTGAAGGGGCAGTTGATAAAGACTCGAGTTTCTTCCTAGTAGAAATTAATCTTCTAATTCTTCTGAGCTGTCTTCTCATCAAGAAAATACTGATTAAAGAGGCTGGGAAAAGAGCACAGAAGAGGAGATCTATCTGCAGAGATAAGAAACTAAAGGTCAATATGACAAAGTGTAGATGTGCCTCTCCTAAAAATGACAATATGATCGTTCAGCCAACATCATTACCCCATTTTTGGGCTTTCCCATGGTGTTTCACTGAGCCAGTGCAGCCCCATGGACTGAATTTGACAGCTTCCCTACTCAAGAACACTTGCACCTACCTTCCAGATTTCTAGGCACAGAGGCATCTATTTATTTAAACTTCTTTTTTTTTGCTTCTTTTTGTTCAGGAAGGGGCTAGAGTGTGGCATTTAACAAAAACCTATCTAATACCCTTTTCTGTTCTCCTTTGTGATATTTTTATGCTTCTTAATCAAGCGAGAAAAAAAATCCCAACATACTTCCAGTGGATCTGAAAGACAAATCATTACTTTAAATGTACAGAGCTGAGTCTGCCTTGAAATGAACATCCAAGGCAATTGCTGTATTTTAAAAGCTCCCCAAGTTGCAGGCTTAATATGAAGCAGCTCTCAGCAGAATGTCTTTTACTGCCTTTCCAAATAACAACCTAACTGTATGTATAGATCTTCTGGATATTCTCAGTGTAAAAGATCAATTGCAGAACAGGCAGCTTGATGTTTGCAATCTGTCTTTTAGTAAACATTTCTCTTTCTCCTCCTCAGCTGGAAAATTCCTGCTGGGTTCTGAACAGCAGAGACCTTGAGGAGCTTTCATGTTGGTAAATTATAACAGACGTAACTTTTTTCTTCTATTTTTTTTTTCCCACTGATAAGGATGTTCTAGCAAAATCATCCCTAGCCTTTCTTCCTAAATGCATTCCTCAGCCAGCTTACAAAAGTTCCTTGACTTCCAAAAGACAATATTGCCATAAAAAGAGCATGGAAATGTAACACCCCTTTTAGCAGTGATTGGGAAGAAATACCGTGGGTGCCTGAAGTCTGTGTGTTATACAGCTTCAAACAGCTGATGATGCTTTGGAGCACTCCAGCCATTCAGTTCAGTTTACTGGTACTGCAGACATCACTTAACAGAACACACTTCAGACTCCACCTTACAGGCAGCCCAGCTTTTTGCTCTCATTCTTCCTACTGGAAGACTTTTTAGAAATTTGATTATTTTAATAGCTAGGAACATTCTCAAATATTCTCTCAGTGCATTCACAGGCAACACATACTCATTTGCTTTTGGGCCAATGTTATTCTTTAGCTTGAACATACCTTTTCTCTCCCTGACCTTCGTCCCTCTGATTCAGGTATTCACCAGTCCCAAGAAATCCAGTGTTACTTAAATATGATGCAGCCCAGAAGAAGAATCTTGAGGTCAGGCAGTCCCTGGGACTCATAACTCCTACGACTGTCAAATAATGACCTTCTGGGCTACATCTCTATCACCTATACACTTCCAGTGTGTGTGTGTGTGTGTGTGAGAGAGAGAGACCTAGGCATACACGCTGGGAGCTCATAATTATTCAATTCAGTTGATAAAATCCAGGCACTCTTCCCCTCAGTCATTTCCAGCTGATTTATAGATTTATTTTGTTGTTAGGCTGAATCCCATGACACAAGCTACCACAGGCTGCAGTTAAGGTGATGATTTATATTCTGTTGTATTGCAACAGCCCCTTTAAACTCCAGCACTTGATCAGAGATGGGAGAATTTGGTTCATGGGATTTAATACACAGTAGTACCACTGACTGGTGTAGTGCACAATCTTCTTCAGGACCAGACTTGCACAGCTCCAGAGACACTCCAGACTTGCCAAATGGGACCTATTCACTCAGTCCAGAGCAAAAGGAATGTTCTGCAATCCCAAAAAGTCAGGGCAAATTGTGACTGGGTCACTATGAGTCCAACCCTTGTGAAGTGTCATCAGAATAACTGGAATTTTGTTTACCTGAATCATGAGTTAAATCAGGAAAGGCAAATTTTAGGAAGACTAAACTCTGACAAATGCAATGTTTCCTTACTTGAGGGTAAGCACTTGTGGTTGTGATCCCACAGGTACACCCTGCAAAGTCCAGCCAGCTGGTTCATCCCACAGCACAGACTCTGCTCCAGCAAGAGCTCTCACCAGGCTGAGCTCACACAGAACATCTGGCAATGCTGAGAGGTCTTTCCTTCTGCTGGGAAATACTCAAAATCATCTAGGATCCTTCCCAGATTGTTCCATTCTCCTGGATGAACAAGTGTCTAACCTATGACAATTGTCTTTTAGTACAGAGAGATGAATTAAGTGGTCAGGATAAAAGTCAGAAATATGGTTTGTAAGGACAAATTAAAATAAAATTAATATATTTTGCTTGTAAAACATGTCTTCTTTCCTCCCTATTTCAATTCCCAACAGTATTTTGGTCGTTTTTACCCATGAGGAAGGAAACAGACCCAGGAAATTTATTCTAGAAAAGTGAACATTCCTTTTCTAATAGTATTTCATATTGGAGAGGGATCTCCCTCACTTAGTACATACCAGTTCTCTAAAGCAAAAAAACCCTTCTGAAAGCAGCTCACTGAAATCACATAAAATAAATAATAACCTGTGATTTCTTACCTGAGATTGTTCTGCTGTTTTCCCCAGCCCAGCCCACAAAAAAGCAGCTATTTGGTTCCTGTGTTATACACTGCCTGTTGTTTGTCAGCAGGAAAAATTCAGGGTACTAAAAATGCTTACTGCTTTGAGAGCAATAATAAAATGCGTGCTTGCCTTCAGATTAGCTATCACTGGTTTTTCCTGCAGAGAATGAGAGAAACACAGAGGTGAAATTCCATGTTGTTCTGTATAAAATAGTCTTTAAAGAAGTGCCTGGGGAGTTATATTGTATTGATATTAATGTGTCTTATGCAGCTAAATCCCTGCTCACTACTTATAAAACATGAAAGATATGAAATCTAGAATCTTGATCATAAAACACAAATTAAATCAACACAGTCAACTTCAGAGAGCATGAATAGATTTCACTTCATTAGAAAATAATAAGCCACCCTGGCATTTGGATAGAAACGAAGCCTGCTTGCTAGAACACATTTTTTTCACAGCATTTTCCCCTTACATCATTATCAGCATGACAAGGTCTCCCCAGCACCACGGTTCTCACACCAGCAGGATTCTCTTTTACTTCCTTTATGCATGGTGGGAAGCTTGCCATAATTTCTTTGCATCTCCAATGGAGCTATGACAACACATCAAAATAAAAGCCAATCTATTCTGGGATATTTCTCAACCTAGGGAGAGGAACAGGACCAAGGTCAGAAGGGTAAGTAAGGCAACTGGAAGAGAAATTATTGGATCAAGGTAATGCAATGTATCGCTTATAACTGGTGAGAAATCCATGTTTTCTAGCCTGACTCACACTGTTCGAGCAGGAGTCAGGAGCTGTGGATAGCACATGGGCTGGACCTGACACGGAGTCACAGTAAAATGGGAATGGCTGCACCCAGAGATACAGCCAGGAGACCCAGGGAAGCCAGCAGCCCCTGCATGCCCGTGGGATATGACTGTCAGCTGCCTGGAGGCAGCTCATTTCCATGGGGGACAAATCCCCTATCTCCCAAACATCTGTCAGCCCACTGAACTTCTGACTTAGAAAATTAAAATGCACTTTGGCAAGTGCTGCTTGAAAACTTTCCCACCTCTGCGCTAGACCATGCTTACCTAGAAGTCAACATGCCTGAAGGGCCAGCAAGGGGACTGTGCAACTGGAAGGAAATCTTTTGAGAGGACTCTAAGTCTGAGCATCCAGAAAGCTTTTCATCCCACTATTCCTTTGTGTTCACCTCATTCCTTACCTAAACTCTTTCTAACCTGAAGCACACCATGCAGTTTGGTTTCAATATCATAAGTTCTTCACTGTGCATTTATATTTCTCATGTTTCCACAGATGCATTTTCACTAGGTAAGTGCATGTTAAATGCTAAATCAATACAACAATGCTCTAAAACCAAAGTGAGAGCACTGGCCACAGTACACCTACGATGCATTAAAGTCACTGTACAAGTTTAATCACTTTGCATCACCTCAACTGCTCCTTTGTGAAATGACTACAAAGTGCTGCCAAACAGCTTCATTTCATTTTCCCCTAGTCCCCAGGTGAATATGGGCAGTGGCCATCTCTAAAAATAGCAAAATGGGAGGCTGAAGCTCATTTCCAGGCTAAGAAGACCAGAGATGAAAATTACTCTGGTCCTGAATGTTTTCCCTGGCACATTTTTGCACGTACAGTGGAACAGCAGTTGTCTTTCTTTCATAACATGCACAAAGAATGTTTTGGTATTACATATGAAACACCGTTTATGTGGCCATAAATAACACAAAATCTTAATCTGGAAAGGTCCCTTTAAAACCCTATACATAGCAAACTGGAATTTTATTTTTGTTTTTAAAATTTGATATATTTCCCCATTTGCTCACTGCATTTGAAGCAAGAATGGACAGCTCTAAAAGGGAGCCCTCCTCACCATGAGGTTCTCTTCACCTGCTGCTTCCTAGAAGGAGCTTAGAATTTGTTCTAAAGATGATATGCTGCTTTCCTTGTATGTGCCTGACACCTGCCACAGGAACCACAGCAAAGTCTTCAGCCGTGCACTTTGACTCCACACATCATCAAGAACAAACCAAGTTGTGTGAAGTTGATTAGTCACAAGTGGAACCTGTTTATGAAAAGCTCAACAGGGTAAATGACTTTAGAGGACCATCAGCCAGCAGCTACAGAAAAGAAGAGGGACAAATCCAGGGTAGAAGGGACATTTTAACCTGTTTGGTGGTAACTGACAGGTGTAATCAGCACACGACTGCTCTCTGAAACTTCTTAGCCTAGAAAGCAAATATAACAGGCCAAAGGGCTTGCCAATATTTTCTTCAGTGTGGTGATCAAATGCTGCCTGTCCTGAACTTCTGTAAAGCCTCAGCCTGATGGAGTAAGTGTCAGCTTACCAGCTTTCATTTCGGTGCCACTGGCTGGAGAGATTTGCAGGAGCTACAGCCACAGGCTCTGTCAAATACATACAATACATCTTCAAACGGCATGAAAAAGGTGTTTGCCATTTCACAACTTTGATTCATAAATTCCTCATGCTGTCCTTGGCTTTTATGTCAATGGGATAAAGTAGGCTATTCTGTCTTGAAACTCTGTCTGCCCAGCAGCCCCATTTCCAGACCCACATTCCTGTGCTTTCCCTCGAGCGTGGAGGGAGGGTGGGCAGAGTGACCCTTGCCATGTTCACCAACCTAGCTGGTTAAAGCACTCACCTGTCAAATGCAGGAAGGGATGTGAAATGTAAGGAGGCCCCGTTGCCATGAATTGTTTCCTCAGCAGCATCACGAGATCCAGGGCTGCCGGCTCCCAGACAGACATTCCTCCTCCACTTTTCACCACGCTCTGCTGCAGCAAGGCAAGTGCTTCTGGGAGCAGGCTGGAGACTGGATCCCAGCTGAAAGTAGCCCTTCAAAAATAGCAATTTTTAAACTGAATCATTTTCCAAATCACACTCTAAAATTACCTCCCTTCCTGGCAAGCTCCCTGCAGCTCATCGGTACACAGGCAAGCATGGACTTGAAGGATGCAGATTTCTCAGAAGCTGCACCAACCCCATTCTGCAGGTTTCTGCATCCATCCATCTGTCTGTCCATCCCTCCCCTCTGCACTGTGAACCTCAACCACAGAATACAGGGGCCACATCTCTAACCTTAACAGAGAGATTTACAAAGAGTTCTTCTTCTTTCCTCCAAATTCTTGTCAAGAGAAATGACAGGTTACAGAACTGCCTAACTGGCCTTTCAGTCCTTTAAAAAACTGAGCTGCTCACTTGGAGAGCTGAATGATGCTGAGCTCTCCTGAAAGGCCAGGCCCTGGTTAGGCTGTGCAAGGTGGGATCCAAAGAAAATCTCATAACTGGTTTGCTGCCTAAAAGTCTACAGGAACTCAACAGTGAGTTGTGCATTCAGAAATTATCCTTTGCAGGGTCTCAGAAATACTACAGAGCTGCATCTTCCTAAGTAGTAAAATAGTAGCTTTCCATTATTAAAATGTATTAAAAATCCCTTACATGCCAAGCCACTGACTGAGATTTCCCTGCATAAAGCAATAATAGAAAACAAATCAGCAAAACTAATGCAGGAAGAGCATAAGCCACCAGAGTGGTAGGTTTTCCCATAAAATGCGAGATTTCTTACCAAAAATTGTGAGGAAAGTAAGTCATATAAACACAGAACTACCTGCACAAGATGCAGGGTGCCTCTGGCTTCCATCAGCACTACAGGCAAGTGAGAACACATTAATGTGCTCAGGATGCTCAGAGCACTAGACAGGATCAGGCCTTCTGAAATTGGCTATTCATCAGATGTGAATTGAATGTAATTGACAGCACTAATTAGATCATTCTCTCAGTGAGAGCAGTGAAAGTGAGAAAGTAGTAGTTAGATCCCTGGGCCTCAGGAAAAATAAAAACAAATGGCATATTCATAAATTAGCAGGAAGAATGAAGGAATCTCTGATTAAAAAGCAATTGCTTCCTGTTTCTCTTAAACCTGTGGAAATATTCTCCTAGTAAAAGCATGTCTTTGGTTAACAATACTGTTTCCCTATGGCTTAGTATCCCCCAGCAGTTCAAAATAGCAAACCAAAACCTGCACTGGCTAACCCCTACATCTCACCCTGACTTGATCTTGAGTTTGGGAGTTCGAGAAACAGTTCCCAAAGGATTCTCAAATTTATCTCATCAGCTTCTTTGGCTCTGCTCCCATGAAAGCCAGAGGGCTACTGGCAGAGCAATGGATGCTACTGGCAGAGCCCAGCTACCTGGAAATAGTTTCATGCCAAGACTTTTCATGGATCACCTGCTAATTCATTTTCAACCAAATTGTCTGCAACAGGCAACTCATGGTGTCAAGACCAGTAACAAGCCTGCCTGTTTTCTCTTCCCCTCCCCAAAAGTTCACCCTGATACAGAGAGAAGACATTGGACAATAAAAGGCTATTTGGGTCACAGGACTGGTCTTCTGCTTCAAAACCTACAAAAGTGCCTGGGGAAGGTGAGGAGGCACTTACAAACAGGAGTAACATCTAAGGCTCCAAGGGAACACACCCTCACCTCCAAATACTTTGTAGTTAGGATACCTTTCACTGTCTCAATCTGTCATCACACGAAGTCAGGTACTGGGAAGAACCCTCTATCCTAAAGTATCCAGGTTTCTAACTTTAAAACTGGGCATATTCATTTCTGTTATGCAGTGTGACTGAAACCCTTGCTCACAATGCTACCGAGGCCCTGATTGCAGAGACCATCAGTTTCTTTTAGCTACAAGGTAATACCTCATCCACTCACCTCACCCATTTCTTTTAGCTACAAGGTAATACCAAAGAGATTGTCCCCTGAAATCCAGGAGGAGGTAAAAGCAAAGAAGAGCACCATCTCATTGCCTGCACAGCTTCTTGGCCACCCAGGCTCACCATGAGGCCACTCACTGAAAAAGAATTTAACCTTGGTACGTGTTACAGACAAAAACTAATTTATACACCGCATATTGGGCTGTATAAAGAGCACCACAAAAACATCTGCACATTAACTCCAGCTGCACATTTCAGGTCAGGGACTGTATGGCATGTTTACCTTCAGATCGTATGAGACACTTCCAAATAACTACTTGAGACATTTCCATGCCAATGTAGTGGTAAAGAGCTCCTGAATGATGTACTTGGTANCCCAAATACTTTGTAGTTAGGATACCTTTCACTGTCTCAATCTGTCATCACACGAAGTCAGGTACTGGGAAGAACCCTCTATCCTAAAGTATCCAGGTTTCTAACTTTAAAACTGGGCATATTCATTTCTGTTATGCAGTGTGACTGAAACCCTTGCTCACAATGCTACCGAGGCCCTGATTGCACAGACCATCAATTTCTTTTAGCTACAAAGTAATACCTCATCCACTCACCTCACCCATTTCTTTTAGCTACAAGGTAACACCAAAGAGACTGTCCCCTGAAATCCAGGAGGAGGTAAAAGCAAAGAAGAGCACCATCTCATTGCCTGCACAGCTTCTTGGCCACCCAGGCTCACCATGAGGCCACTCACTGAAAAAGAATTTAACCTTGGTACGTGTTACAGACAAAAACTAATTTATACACCGCATATTGGGCTGTATAAAGAGCACCACAAAAACATCTGCACATTAACTCCAGCTGCACATTTCAGGTCAGGGACTGTATGGCATGTTTACCTTCAGATTGTTTGAGACACTTCCAAATAACTACTTGAGACATTTCCATGCCAATGTAGTGGTAAAGAGCTCCTGAATGATGTACTTGGTATTTTTTCTTGGCAAATATTTGCTCCAAAGTCAGTGGGGAGGTGCATGAGTGAAGCTTGTATTGGAAGAACACAAATGTGGAGGTCTTGGTATCTCTGAAGCTGAAAAAAGTGGTCTTGCTAATTTGGTTGTGAGTCACACTGTCAACACATGGTTGAGAATTCAGAGGATTTTACCCAAAAAAAGAAATAAAGAAAGAAAAAAAAAGAAAAAAAAGACCTATTCTCTTGAAAGGAATAACAGCAACTGGTCTTTTTCAGGTTTAAAATACCATTTTAAACTTTATTCTTTAATAAAGAGATGTGATGTTTAGCAGTACGACCTATTTGCAGGCAATTGTTTAATTAAACATTTAATGAGCGCATCTCATTTCTTTGCACGAGCTTCACTTTAAACAGTCAAGCTTATAAGGTAAACACCACATTTTGGTTATTAAAATAATTGCTTTCACAAACACTGACCTCCTGACAAACCAAATTACTGCTGCCATGCATACAATACTCCCACAGCTAAGGGATCCAATTTTAGCATAAAGTCCAATTTATAGCTGACCATCAGCTTTTAAACAAATTCTAGGCAAAGAGTTTTAAAGACAGTGATGTTTTCACCAAGTCCCTCAAGATTTCATTCAATTTTTCAAGAAAATGTAGAACAACATCCTTCATTTAACCATATAGCAGTCTTTAAGAGTGTTCCCCAAGCAGGGGCACAGCAGCAGCTTCAGGTTGTTTCCTCAGACTCTGGTATTTGGATCAGGGCGACCAAAACCATGACCTTCCTTTAAGCCACAGCTCTGGAGGATTTTTTTATCCAGATAATGGTGTTTTTCCAGGAGCTAGTTACTTTGGAAAGGACCAAACATTTTCAGTGGGACTTTAATGAAAAAAAAAAAAAAAATTTCCCCCTAGCTTTATGACCAAAAAAACCTGAAGCATTTCTGCAAAACGGTGACAAATTTCAAGACTCCAAGTAAAAAAATCTTAGCGAAATGAGTTGTCAAAACATTTTGAAAATCTGTCAACAGCTCGAATTCTTAGAAACCATGATTCGGTGATGCTGGAAATACAATCTTGTCCATGCTGAAGCAGCTAAACCACGTCCCTTGCTGCTTCAGCTGAGCTTTTTTCTTCATGGAAAGTTACTGGTAGGCTTTCATATCTATGATGTGATCCCTCAAGCTAATCAGCATCCCACCAGTGTCATCCTTTCCCAGGCAGGACATCTCCAGAGAGGACACGACAGACTCCAGTGCCAGTCAGCTTCTACTGCTTGGGAAAGACTCAGTCGTGTCACTCAAGGAAATGGCCAATTTTTCACTCCCCATCTAGGAGCCAACCACCCCCCAAGAGGGGACAATGCAGGGCATGGTGAGAAGACAAGTTATACAAACTTTGCTAACTGTCTTCTCACTGAAAACATCAGAGGCCTCTCACAGCAGGTGAAATTGCTGAGGACTCCAGAGAAATGAACCCTCATTTTTAATGTTCCCAACAGGAAAGTGAAAAACAGCAACAAAAGCAACCAATCAAACAAAAAAACCCAGTCTCACTTCCCCTGCAAAGACAAAATCACCAGGAATCTAAACTGTGATACCCACTGGCAGCAACCAAAATCCCGCAAATTCAGGTAAATTAGCTTAATTTTGCCTCATCTGACACAGTGGATTGCATTTAATCACTCCTGGATTACCAGAGTGGAAATTATTTCTACCTATAGCCATTGGCACTAAATGGCCCATTTCTGACCTGTTAAGCCCTTGACCACCCCTGGGAGACTTTCCACTCATTTCAATGGGCTTTTGATTAGGTCTGATATACTTTCCCAATTTTGTTCTGCTTCTTTTGTCCTTGAGAGCTGCTATTGCTTTCCACAGCTATTGGGTTTGTGATTTATTGGTTTAATTTTTTTTATTTTTATTCTGTTTTAGTATTTATAATGGGACACAACTGACACTTTGAAATAGGAGCCACTTTTTTTCTTAAGGGTTGCACATGGTATTGGCCACCTTGAGCACAACAGAAAATTGGAAATCTTTGATACCTCTAGACACTTTCCTTCCACCTCTACTGAACAAAATCCTTTAGAACAAAAGCAATAATGGCAAAACCCCAAAGTTCAGACATGTTAGTGGCTATCAAAACATGATACTTTGATTAGAGTACTTTGTAAACTAAGTAATTGCATTTTATCTCTGGCCTGTTCCTAGGAAGCATAGGTGTAAACCCAAGCCATTTTCTTCACCTGACAAGTATGATCAGTCTGTTAGAATGGAAGGAAGTTCTCCTGCTATGGATGTGGCCAAGAGATAACTGCCAATAATGTGAAATCTCATGGCAAAGCAAAATCTCAGATCTAAAATAAGAAATAAATGTGTGAAGCCATGGAGAGCTTCTAAAGACAGCAAATAGCCCTTTGCTAAAAGACATCATGTAGCTACCAAGAGGCAGCACATATTTTCCTGTATTAAAAAAAAAAAAAAAAAGAAAGAAAAAATAGAACCTAAGCTAAAAAAACCCATAAACCAGAGCACAAGCTCCCATCCCGGTGAGACTGACACTGGCAACTGTAAATTGTGGGGAGCATTTCCTCCTCCAAGCCCAGATCTTTCCTACACGTGTTATCAACCCCTACACATATGTTTGCAGGACTGGCATCACTCCCATCCGCCTTGCAATACTTTATCAGTGAGAATTCTCATTTTGTTTAAAAAATACGAATGTAATTATTTACTTCAAGTCTCCCAGGAAAGGACTGCAGTTCTTGCTGCAGCATAACAGATAAGAAAGGCTACAGTGTTTGTTCCAAAGCACACAGTGGAGACAGAAGCCAACATCATAGGGGGGAAAAAAAATCACCTTTCAGACACTAACTAAGATTAAATGGTCACTTGGCACCGAACCGAAAATGTATCATTTTCTTGGGTCTACCTCTGTGGAGCCAGGTCAGAAACAACGATTCGTGCACCTAGAAATGGCTGAAATTAATTAATTAGCGCTCCACCGGCCACCACCAACTCCCTCAAAAACGCCCTGTTGGCACCGGGCGGAGAGGAAAGGTTTTGAATCCAAACCACCCCGCAGCGGCCAAGGCGCATCCCACACATGGCGAGGGACCAGCGCGTTCTCCGTGTCCCCCCTGCCCGGCCGGTGCCGCGGTGGGAGCGGAGAAGTGGGGAGCGGAGAAGCGGGGAGCGGCGGGCAGGGCAGGGCAGGGCAGGGCAGGGCAGGGTAGGACAGGGCGGCCCCGTCCCGCCCCATCCCTCCCCCGGGCCGGGCGCGGCGGCCCCCGGGGGCGCGGCAGCGGC
>VZTZ01008985.1:42471-108443 GCA_013400955.1 Drymodes brunneopygia | reverse complement strand
GCACCGGATGATGCCCCCGCGGGGGGCGGCGGGCTCCTGCCGCCGGCGGCGCCTGGCGCCCCTCAACGAGGACAACGGGCGGTTCCTGCTGCTGGCCGCCCTCATCGCGGCGTACCTGAGTGCCGGCGCCACCGTCTTCTCGGCTCTCGAGAGCCCGTCGGAGGCGGCGGCGCAGCTCCGCTGGAACCGGACCCTCCACAACTTCAGCCGCATCTTCAACATCAGCCTGCCGGAGCTGCGCGCCTTCCTGCGGAGCTACGAGGCGGCCATGGCCGCGGGCATCCGCGTCGACGCCCTGCGGCCCCGCTGGGACTTCACCGGCGCCTTCTACTTCGTGGGCACCGTCGTCTCCACCATAGGTGAGCGCCGCCCCGACGGCCCCGCGGCGCAGACCCGCCCGTCCGGGGGATGCCGCGACTCCGGCTCTGGTCCCGTCGTTATAGCGACCAAAGTTTGGGGAGAGGCGCCGCCGCGTTGCTGTGGCAACCGGGGCTTCGCGGCGCGTCCGGGTCCCTCTGTCCCCGCTGACCTCCCGGCCCGGGGGTCGCGGTCCCATCGCTCCTCCCGCTGCACGGAGCCGGGGACCGGCGCTGCTGCCGGCCCGCAGCGCTCCGGCTCCCGCGGCTTGCAGGAGCGCCGGCCGTCGCGGCTGCGGGAGCCCCGACCCTCCCCAGCAAACTTATGCTGCCGGCGGCTGGGCTTCTTCGTTCTACCGGCTCGAAGGAGCGAACGGAGCTCCCCGTGCCGCGCTGCCTGCGCCGGGATGCGCCCGCCGGGCGAGTTGCTCGGTACCGGGAGACGCGGCGCGGGGGCTGGCAGTAGAGGGCTGATGGAGATGCTGAGCGAGAGCCAGGCTTTCGTCGTGCCTGGCCGCTCAACTTGGTACCGGCTTTAACTGCTGGCAAAGTTAGGATGTGTATGTGTTTAAAGACGTAAGGCGCACCAAGCCGTGTGTCTTCCAGCTGTAGCACAATACATGTTCTCAGTGTATCGCTGCAGCCCGCTGCAGTTTTTCATATCCCGTAAGTGTTTAGGAAAAGCAGCACTTTGAAAAGCAAATGATGACTTTTGGTGGGAGGATTTTTTTTAATTTTGTGGCTATCTACTACTCTTTGAACTATTGCTTGAGAAACCCTGTCCCTGAACACAAGATCTTAGCGGTCTTAACTCTGCCAGTTCCTAAGTTTTGTAAGACGGCAGGTGTCTTCTGAGCGTAAATGTCATGTTTTCCCTTAATAGTAGAGGAAGAAACTCGCAGGTCATTATTGCATTTACATTCATTCGGTATGGAAAGTGTTTTATCAATAATGACTAATCAGTATAATGGAGTCGTGATGGTGAGTACAGCAATGTTGTCAGGTATTGTTACTTTTTGCATTGAAAAATCCAATTAACTTCTGCTTTGCAATTACATTCGGTAGCCTGGTCATTAAAACACCGTTTTAATTAAGCATTAAGCTTTGTTCATCACAGGAACGTGTATTTAAAAGAGATCATTTTGACTGATGTGAATGAATGAACAAAAAAAGCCAATGTTTTAACAAACCCACTCTTTCCTTACACCTGCTGTGGGAAACAGAGAAATCTTCAGGTGATGTGTAAACACATCACTTCCCTGCCAACTCTGGCTTCTCCTCTCTGAGGTTACTGGAATGTAAAATGTTTCCTCTTCATTTGCATTTGTTTCCATCTCCACTCCGTTGCCCCATCTGCAGTCATTTGTACCTGGGCAGAGGGAATGAGGAACTCAGGAGGGGGTCTTGCCAGTCTTGACAGGTGTAAACGGCAGAACCAAGAGTTGTGTTTCTCATATTTCTGTAGCACCAACCGAGGGCAGTGCTGTCTCTTTAGTCAATAATGTCACATCTCGCAAGCATGGTGGAGGCTGAATGCTGCTTTTCTTGACGTGCAACAAAGGCTGGATTCTGACTAGTGTTCCCAGAGTCGTGCCTTCTCTCGGAATGCTACCTGCCAGCACTTACTCCAGGAGTACTTACAGTACTTGGTGTGAGTTCAGAGAGGCTGCCTGTACAGCAAGGCTTTGCTCTGAGCGCGGAGATGTGGCAGAAGGTGGCTGCAGGGGAGGCCAAGTTGTGCCTGTGTGCACAGCGAAGGCCGTGGCAGAGCTGCTGTGCTGGGGGTGCCAGGCTGCATAGCCTGGCAGGAGCAGTGTCTGCCAGAGTACCAGCATCCCGAGGCTGCTGCACTCCATCCTGGCATGGCTTTTACCACCTCCTGCAGATGAAGAGCAGCTGCTGCCCCCACCTCAGTGCTTCTCTTTGCGTGCCTCTTCAAGCTGCTGCAGCTCGTAGAGAGGCAAAGCCCACGGTGAGCTCAGCTGCAGCAGGGTTTCTTCCACCACACAGTTGTATTCAGTTATTTTTGGCAGTTCCACCCAGCAAAAGCAAAAAAAACCCAGTGAATTAACTAGCTATTCCACTAAAACACAGCGCTGTGCTCTTAGTCAAACGTGCGCAAAGCTGTCTGGCTCGTGGGGCCAGCACGGCAGAAACCAAATGGCAGGGCAGTGAGATGTCACCTGGGTGAGGTGTTCCAAAGCTGTTCTTTTGAGGTCCATTTTTTCCCTCCCAGCCAGCTCGTTCATGTGCCTGCCCACCTGGAGTACCTTTGATTCCACTGTCAGCTGGCTCAGAGCAATTTGATTTGCTTTCGTGTCATGCTTAATTGACAAGAACGCTGTTTTTACCCAACCTTGCCAAGGACTACCAGACATGCAGAGTCAAAACAGCTTGCCTTCCTCAACAGCTTCATCACTTACGTGTGTCAAAGCAACTTTATTGCTCCAGCTAAACACACCACTATCCTAGTGACGGGGTGCAAAGCTTCCTTACTCACTGCTTGACAAACAGCAAGTATATTCGGTGTCTCTCAAGGGTAAATCACCCACAGGTTACTCAGCTTGTCGTCCGTAGAGGATTCCTGCTTGCAGGAATCTCGCTATGTCTTTTCAAGCCCCCACTCTATTCTCAACAGTTTTAATAAAACTACTAAATCTTTCAAATGAAAGAAATTGAAAAGAAAGAAAATTTCAAATGAAAGAAGCATTGAAATACAGTCATCCAGGGACAGGGCTGCAAGGTCTCCTGGAGTTAGTGTAAGTTGAGCAGAGGGAGGGAGACTCCAGTTCTTTATCCTTCTGTGAACACAAGGGTTAGGAATAGCCAGGCTGGGAGAGAACTGTTCCATCCAGGCTTCTTGAGCAGGGCCTTTGCAGAGCCAAGCAGTTCCCCTCTTTTAGGTGCCTCCTTGGCTGCAGTTCTGCACTTCCCTAATTCCTCAGGGACACAATCAAACAGTCTGGGTGAGAAACATGCTAATGGGGTCTTTAAGAAGTGAGAGTTGAAATTCTAATTTTAAAGCATTTTTCTGAATAGCCCACAGAGTGTGTGGCTTACAGTCCATAAAGCACCCTCTTGATAGCACTCTGGGCATTCATTTTTATTACTGTATTGTTTGTGCTTGAATAATGAAATGGTGAGTCTGTTTTCATTAGGCACATCTGGATTTTCAGAGCTATGTAAGAAAATCCTTCAGTGTAATTTCTGATTGCTTGCTGTCGGACTATGCCATCTATTCAGTCATTATTTTGCACTCCAAAAGGTACTGGGTTTCTAGGCAATTATTATTATTCTGATTTCTTTAAAGAGCAGCTAGGTGAAATTTATTCTTGATTTTTTGATCTGACTTTCGACTTTGGTTTTCAGTTGAGTTTTTTCCTTCCCTCCCCAAATGCAAACCACCTATAGTACCCAGCACTCCGTTAAAGAATGGAAGCAGATGTATAACTCAGACCAGATTTCTTCCTGGTAAAATGTTACAGATGCAGGCATAATCAATCCTAGCTTTCCCCATATTCTGGTAGCAGAGACTCATTCTGCCTAGCACATCAGGCAACTCTGGAATGCCTGAAGATCTGGATTTCTGACTCAGTCCACGAGTCTAGACTTTGTATCCAGATTTTTTCCTCTGTTAAGTGTTAGACTAAACCTTAGGTGCCTGTGTAGTAGAACGTTTTGAAACATAGACCCATTAAAATTGGATTCTAAGCTTCTTACATGTAAGTACATGTTTCAAAAACCAAGTGATAGAATTGATTTATAGAAATCCCTACCAGGCATTAAAAAATGGGGTCAAGTGAAGTACTCTGGTATGTAAAAGTGATTTATCAATACAGTATTTTTTATAGCACCCTTACTGTGGGGAGGTGATTTTGAGATGGAACATGTGTGGGTTATGTGTGCTTGAGAAGTGCCCCTGGGAAGAAGAGATGCAGGGATCTTCTCTCTGTACAGCTGTGCAAAGGTTAGAGGTGTTGGGGGCACCGTGTGTAGGAGTGAGCAGGACTATTCATACTTGCCTTATCCCTGAAGTATCCTGTTAAATGACTCAGTATTCCTGTGGACTGACAACTCCACCAAAGAGACACAACATTCTGTGTTTTCTGTCATCTCACTGGCTTTAGCAGCTGTTCTGTCCTTGCTTAGGATGTCAGCTCAGCTGGGTTAGACCTTTTATGGGTCTTCTGTAGGGACCCAGCATACCCAGCGCATGATTTCTGCTTGTGTTCCACAACCTAAGCACCATAACCACTCACTTCTAAAATATCCTCTGGCTCTGTGTTGTAGTCTTGAGAGAATATCTGGCAGCCCAGATGTTCTGGAGGTGATAATTTAATGGAAGTGATGTGCAAAACACATTTGGACAGCTCAGCAAGCACAGGTCAGATGTTGGACTGTGCTGCCAGGAGCCAGGGGGTGAGCCTGTGAGAGCAGGCACTACAGAGGATAATTTGGCAAGAAATCCCCCAAATAACCAGGATGGTCTGAAGGTTTTGAGGGGCAAATGTATTTGTCCCATCTCTTCATCGTTGTATTGCAGGATGTGAATTAGAGCTGCAGCCACAGGAGGTTGTGGCTCTCTGCTCTCCATGAACGTAGCCTTGCTGTCTACAGGGCCAACCCAACCAAAAGGCGACAGCCAAAGCAGAGAGTGCACCTGATCAGCAGCAGAGTTACCTCCTCAGGGCTCTGCAAATCCCTGAGGCTTGTACAGGCAGCTTTTGCAGAGGCTTCAGATTAGGGGGGAGTTGCCTCCGGAGTTGACCTTCTTAAAGTTAAGAAATAATCAAACAAAACCGAATGAGAAAGTAGCTGGAAGAACAAGCAGTGTTATTAAGCTGCAGTGTCAGGTTATTTGTCTTTGCCATCCACAGTCTGCAGGCAGAATGAGGGTGTTCTTCAGGCAGATCTGATTCCTTTGGTGCATGTTGTGTTTTGATCAATGCGCTGGTGGATTTCTGGGAGTTATTTTCTCACTCGGGCAATCTCATAAAGAACAGAGAGCAAGAGGCTCAGAGGGCAGCAGGTCAGTGGTCAGCATATTTCTATGGAGAGTTCTGATCCTGCACTGATTTTCCTCACATGAAGAACTGTCACCATAGCAATGTTTTCTGCTTGCCATAGCTGCATGGGAATATTAACTTCTCTGGGTGCCACTGATAGGAATTTCCTGTGTGTGGGCATAGGCTGGGTGCTCCGAGCAGAAAAGTAATCTAAATCACAGCTTGCTTGCTTGTAGTTGAGAGCAACAACACGATTCCACATTTACTTGGAATACATCCATGTAATTAGGCAGGTGACTTGAGGAGTCCCCACTGAAGGGTCTCAAAGAAATCATTTTGATCCTAAATTTGCTGGGATTTTATTCTAGAAGGCAGGAGGGAGGAACCCCAACACTTGAAATAAAGCTCTTTTTAATTTTTTTTTTTAAATTGTAAAAAAAATTATTTTAGTTTCAGTACTTCTTAGGGTTTGCCTGCCCCTGTAGGGTTATGCCAGCCACAGAAAATTAAGCTTTCACTGTGCTTTGGTCATCTAAACTGAATGATCTCTTCAAAACATTTCAGTTCAGGTTACTTAATCTAAGCATTTCAGATGTTTCTTTAATATTAAACCCTAGCTAAATGTTTCAAAACATTAACATCAGTACAGTGGAGATTTAGTTGTTGTTTTGGTGATGGTGAGGACAGAAGAAGGTGAGGACAACCAAACTGCAATTCCTTTTGCCATGGCTGTGGAGTTTGAGGAGCTCAGCTGGAGCACTGAAACGTGGGGTCTCCAAGTTAAATGTCGAGCACCACAGCTTCGTAGAGCAGTCATCCAAAAACCAAACTTTGCCCAGCATTGCATGAGATATGGTCCAGCATCTCAGAAGTTAGGGGAAATTTTATACTGACTTACGAGGTGCTGGTTCAGGTTCAAAACAAAGACCAGCTGTAGTTCCTAATCAAGGATTCTCCATTTTTGCAGCCTTCGGGGTCCTTCTTGCTTGAGCAGCTGGAGCAGCAGTGTCTGCTTAGTGAGCATGTACCTTCTGCTTAGCAGAATGTTCCATTTGGTCTTCAGTGATAGTCCTTCTGGATAGCAAGTACCTCTCTTTTAGTTCCCTATGCATTTACAAGAGCTTGGAGATGTGATTGCAAACCAGACACTGGTGTGTCAAAGCACCCCTGTGACAGCTCTCCATCCATGTGTGGCTCCAGCCAGTCCATCTCTTTTACCAAGCAACCTCCCTGTAAACCAGTTATGGTGCCTGTGATAGCTGTGAGGGGTTGTAATTACTGGGCTTATCAGCTGCCCTGTTTGCTGCAGGCTCATAAAGCCAAATCCTGCTTGAAACCCTATGGCCTGTGTTCCCATGGAGTCCTGCCAGTCGCTGGAATCTTCCACCCACTTTGCTCTCCTGGGGATATTCCCCATTTCCTTCTCATACAGCTTATCTAATGCTGCCTGCTCACCTGCCTTTCCCAGGCACTCTGAGCTTCTCCAGCCTTTCCCCAATTAGTGTGCCCGTCTCTACTGCTGATTTGTTTGCTTGATTAACTCTCGAATATTTGTTTGATGTCTTTACAGTCTTTCATGTTAATAGCTACCAAAGAAGTCAGAAGTAAAGCTTTACAGTTTCTCTCTGTTCCTCATCACACTCGTCCCCTTTCCCTAGTGTTAATCCTGCTATTGACCCTCATTTCTTTTTCAGTTTGTTTGTTCCTTCATCAATTGTCTTCAGTATAGCACAGATCATACATGTCATAATTTTTTTCTCACTTATACCACGGGGTCATCTTTGCCAGCACACTGTCTTGTTTTTATGCAAGCTTTAATTGCTCTTCATTGTGAAGAGAAGAGGAAAACAATTATAGGATCGTTCTGTTGACAATTAACTTCATGTAAAATTACCTACTCCTGGTGATGTGCTGGAAAATACAATGTCATTTCTTTATTTTAATGAATGCAGTATTACCTTATCTTTGAAGCTGTTAAGTCAAAGAGAATTTTGTCTCTTGCCATAGTAGCATCAGGGTTAGAGCAACAGAAAAACAGCTTGGAACATTTCATCTGCAATTTTTAGACTGAAACAGCTTGATATTACTGAAAACATAACCTGTGGCCATGATCTGAATAAGCCTTGCTTACTTATATCAAAAGAGACAGTTTTTGTAGTGTGTCAGCACCGAGTGCATATCTGAGGGCATTTTGGGAGATGTTTAAGGACAAAAATTAGGGTTCATGCTGGTGAACATTTGACATGTGAAAGTCCTCCTGAGCACAATAAATGTTTGAAGTGATAATAAAAACCTTTTGTGGATAGAAAACACTCTAGTAACAAACAGAACTGTAATCCAAGGGGCAATTGCATAGCAATCCAGACAAATCAAATATCTCCTCAATAGCCTACTTCTGCTGAAGTCGATAGCAGACCAGTCTGCAGAGCTTTAGGAAATCCTACCTTAGGTACTTTATTGGCACACCAGGTTTATAAAACAAATGCACTTGTTATTACTGTGTAAAATACATCCCCCTGAGCTCCATGGGTCTGTTGATGGCACTGGCTGGTACACCTAGGTTTCAGTGCAGTCTTTCTTGAATCAAATGAGAAGTAGAATGAAAATAAAATCTAATTGCATTAGACAAGGCAAAGCATTCGCAGCCTTTACAGGTAATTAAAGCTTTGGAGTGGAATAAGATAAGAAATTGAACGGTTTGATGTTAACATATGGGATTACTTTTTGTGGGTGAGGCACTGCTATTGCTCGTGCTTAAAAATCCATAATAAATGCATGAAAGAAGCAGTAGTACCGTGATAACAGTTGTAGCCCCACAGTGAGTCCTCACTGGATTTTAACCTTTCTGAGCTTGTTCCACTGCAGCTTCTTCCCCTTTAGAAATTATTGGCCAAATGTTTCCCAGTCATTCTCAAGTCTTACACAGACAAATTTAATCACGGCAGAAACTGCAGCTAGAAGAAATTCGCCCATGCGAGAAGGGAGTGAGAAACTAATTCAGTAAATTTCAGTTAAAGCCAGATAAAATGCCTTTGGTTATTCATAGATTCTGTCATCTCGTTGCTCAGCCTGAGCATTGTGCAAGCAATACATTTCTCTCCTGAGGTCAAACAAGAAACACAGTGTCACTCATGCTCAGTGTGTGTACGCAGTCAGGTCTGCTTTAAGCCCGATGGAAATGGGAGGGAGTGACAGCAGTGTAAAGGTCTAAATCCAAGTTGTGATTTTCATGAGAGAGGCAGAAACAAGCTGTTTTATGTGATGATTTGTTCGTTTACAAAAACTGCTACTGGTGGAGCTGCGAGGACCAGGAAGATCTCAGATAAAATCAAAAGCTCAAAATTGTCTTGGCAGTGTGGCGGAGTTGTTCAGTATCATTAAATTTAAAAATAGTCAAGGGAAATGCATACTAAGGAAGGAAAAGTTAAATGGAGAAGTGGAAAATGGGAAATAACTGGTTAGTCAGCAGTCCTGCCACCCTCTATTTCTGTTACAGTAACTTAAAATCGGGTCTTTGTGCCTTCATGAATGAATTGGAGGAGCTGCCTGAGCAAAAAGATATTTCAGAATTTGCTTCTCTGCTTTCAGCTGGAACTTTTTTAAATAAGGGAGCCATGAAGGTATATTTAAAGCATTAAGAAGCCCAGGTAGATTTATCAGAGTTTTTTCATTAAATTGTACCTATAGAAGTTTGTACAGAAATCTAAAAAAAAAAAAAAAATGGCCTAACAGTGGAAAAGATGTTTTCATGTTTAGGGTCTTTTTATCCCTTGAGTCCATCTTTATAGGCAAACTCTTTGTAAAGCAGAATAGCTGAGTCAACTCTCAAGAAACAGATGTTCTCTTAGCACCTACCTACACAAACACCAGTGGCAGAAGAAAAATATGCCACAAGTCTGTTGTTTAATCCAGTCAAAAGATAAGCCAACAATATAACCATTGAACAGCCTTTTCCATCTGTAAGGCTCAGAAAGCCCACAAGTGACATCTTCTTTTATCAGATTTCTTATGTGGGGAAATATGACATAGACCCAAGATCACTTGTGAAATTCAGATAATGCTTTTCTTAGCATGAAAGGAGAAGTATTGTGAGATGTACTGGCACTGAAGTGACAGTACATGGGCAAGTATTCTTTTGAAGCCAATAGTGACTCAAGAATACAACAAAATTTGGATGCCATTATTCTTTTTCACTTGTAGTTCAGAAAAAAAAAGGCTCAACCTTGGGTGTGCACAAACATCTGAAATGCAACTGCAAGTTTCAATAAACAGCAAAAGCATGTGTGAATGCTAATGTTTGAAATGACAGGGCATAAGCTTTTTTCTGTTAGGGTGTTGCTTAGATACATGATTATCCACACAAAAAATATTCTCAAAAAAAAACCCATAGGAAAATAAGAAAGGAAGCAGCTTTAAAGGATGAAAAATTACGGTTGCAACAGAAATCTGCTTTTGAAACAATGTTCACCTAGAATCATCAGCTGCAGGAAGACTGTAGGAAAGTCAGAGGAGGTGGCAGTGTATGGCTTCAGATATTGGACACATCTTAAGAGTGAGAAGGAATGGTGGTTCTTGGGGTCCATGAGCTCTACCATCATGTATATCCGTGGTTACTGAGACACACTTTGTGTATTTCTTGGTTATCATGCTTTTGTTTTCTGTGTATTTTTATAAATAGTGGCTCTAAATGCAGGGGTGTATCCTTTGTCTGGTGGTGTTTCAGAAACCCATGTGTTTTAGGTGATACTGGGCAGTGCAGTAAGCCAAGGCAGGTGCTTCTTCACACAACCTGGAGTATGAGCAGGGGTTTTGATACCCCCTGACAGCTGTTAATGTGAGAGTGTGAAGACCCTAAGCCTGTAGTGCAAAGGAGAGGTTTTTTCACAGTCACACAACTTTGTCAAACAGCTGTGGAGCGTGTGGGATATGTTTTTCCATTATTAACACCACCACCATTTCAGGGAATATTACAGCGAAATGGTTTTCCCCAGCTGTTAGGATAAGAAAAGAAAACAAGCCAGAAAGAGGATCCTGCAATCATCAGGTGTGGAGGCAGCCACAGGAAGCAGATCTGGGCTAGTTCAGATCAATGTACAAGGAGACAGGCTGCCACCAAAAGAAAGAACATCTTGCTCTCATCTCCTTTTTCTGTAAGTCCTCCTTTGTGAGGTGGTTTAGGACTAATTTAGGCAACACTAACCCATATTCTTTCTGTTTTAACAAGCCATTAGAGCGCTTCAGCTCTGCCAAGGGGCAGAATAACTGACAAAACAGGAAGGAATTTAGTGGCATCTTGCTGAAGATTTGTCCAAGAAAGGCTGCATAAATTTAAGAAAAGAATTTCAGTCTTGATTTTTATGACTGTAAACCAGAGACTAGCCCCAAGAGTTTAGCAGAGAAGATGATATTATTTATAAGAACAATAAAACCTTAAGTACTGAAATAAAGTTTATGAACAATATGTTAACAGAGAAGGGAGATTGTCATGCCACAGGACACTTCCATCCCTTTACAATCAATTCAGCAAGAATAGTGACAGTTTGTAGGTCCTGACTTTCTTTTTCTCTGTGTAGTTTGAATTCCTACTCCTGATTTTCATCCTTCTCCCAGCTTCATTCTCCACCATCTCCTTTTAGGAGAGGCTCCCTCTCCCTCATTTGAAACCATGTTCTGTTACAGTAGGATTAGCCAGAAAACTAAACATAAGCTTGCCAAAGATCTTGAGCCTCAAGCCTGTGACTCTGTCTTCAGGGGGATCTGCTTAGCAAGACCTGGGGCCAGAGCTGCTGCTCAGCTGGCAGCACTGATGGCTTGGCACGAGTCAGTCCCCATTTGCTTGTACAAGGTGTATAAAGAGCAGCTGGCCCCAGCCAGGGAACCATAAAACTGATTTAGACACTTCTGCTTCTTCCTTGACTTGGTTCTGTGCCAAAGCAACTCCATCAGACCTCCTTCTGTATTTATTGGGTTTTTTCTTCAGGATAATGGCATGTAGTAGTGAGCAAGGGTGGACTTGTTTAGTTAGTCTTTGGTGTGCACTTTCTTTGCATGCTGTACACAGAAAAAAAAGCTTGCCTAGTTCTGCTGAGTGAAAAGAGCATGAATACTGCTGCTGCTGGTGAAGCTGAAGCCCCAGTGTTTATCTTTTTAAGGGCCATATACCACTCAAATATACAAAAGTTAGGCCACTTGAGCTGATCAATGTGCCTGCTGAGTACCCACTAGAGACTGAAGATCTTTCTTGGAAAGCTCAGCTGGAAGGTGTCAGCTTAGAAAAACACACTGGGGAAACGTGCTGTGAGGAGGAGAAGTTAAACATTGACGAGCAGCTGGGTTTTGAGGAGGTTATTCCTCTCTCCTTCCCTGAGGTTTCTTTGGGGTCACCCCCAGTGCCTCAGGCCCCAGCAGGGTGGTAACAGTTGAAGTTTCTGAGATGAAACCTCCCCATTACACCTCTCAGTCTGACATACCCTTCACCCTAAATACATTGCTCTGGCTGTACCACACATGGCAACCTCTCCTTATGTTGTGGGGTCCCCTCCTCACCTGTCAGGCTCACACAGCAGCACCTCTGCATGCAGGCACTCTGTATCTGGGGTTGGCCTTCACGTTCCCATCTCCAGGGAATTTCATGAGACAGATTTTCTTGCAGCTTCTTACACCTCAGTTGGGTACCTAGTCCTCTTCACAGCAGAAGAGGTCCTTCATCACCACTTCCCCTACAAAATTCCTTCTCCAGAGCACAGGAGTACTCTGTTCAATCCCAGGATCACAGCCACCAGCACCTCTGGTTACCTCCACAGCGCTTTCCATCTCAGCACTCTCTTCCAGGGGCCTCTTACATCATTCCCATGAGGAGTGTCATTCTATTGTTACAAATTTAATATCTTTCTTTTTTCCTAAGGAAGCTTAGTTTATTTTAGGCTTACAATTCTATTAGCTCTTTTTAAAACCAACATACCTTAAAGAGGAATGAATATATGGCCATGACCTTTTAGCCTGTGGTTAAAAGCGTGGCCAGCAGAGAAATGCCAAGGGTGATTGATTCTGGTGTTCAGTGATATAAGGCATCACAGCACTTTGGATAACCAACAACTTGATCACCATTGTGTGTAAATAGAATAAAATTGGTGCTGTAGAAAGCTTGTAATAATCGCCTGCAGCTCTTTGAAACACCTGAAAGTTCAACTAATCATCTCCTTGGCTCTGTTCTGCCAGTAGCAGCTGTCTCAAACAGCTGACTAATATTTCACAGGTGGAAATGAAACAAGGAGCACCAGCAGAGACCTGGGTGTTTTTTAACTACATTCTTTAGGCTTATCATGGTGCTCTTTCTTGGATGAATGCATAGATAGAATGATTATGGAAGTCAGTCCTTATCTGCATGGTCACTCAGTATTTTCTCCTTGGAATATCTGCCCAGTACATGGATCACCAAGGACTGCAAGCTTGTGTGTGATACAGGTTAGGCCAGCCCTAAAAACTGCAGTTGTATCCCATTTATTCAGACATAGGAGGGGTCCAACTTAAAAGGTCTTAATTCACACAGTGCTGGAAGACGGCTGCTGTTCAGGAGGTGTTTGCAGATAGTAATCTAAATAAGATCAAATGGGATTTTACAGCAACTTCCATATTAAAGGCTTTGCAATAGAAAAGCTCTAAAAAATTACTGTTTGAGCCCAAAGCGGGGGGGTATTTTAGTAAAGCAGGCTGAGAGAGATATTAAAGGGAAAGTAAGTCTTTCATTTGTAGTCTGAAAATGCGAAGCCAGTTGGAAGAACTGACTCGTAGTATTCCCACTCCTTGGGTAAAAGCTCTGGATGCAGCAGTTTAGTTGGCTCTGAGCTGTGACCTTGTATCCAAGGCAACTGTTACTGAATGTTAGGTGGTAAGGAGATAGAGAATAAATGAGAGGCAGTTGTGAAATATACAGGTATGACTCTCAGGGGAAATAATGATGAAATGCTAACAAGTGGAAAAGGAAGCACCAGAACCCAAACATGGGATTCAGACTAGGATGCTTTGTTCCTGTATATTTATGTACAGAATTGGTATATGTGTTAGTCAATTAAGACCAGCCAGGACTATTGGAAAGCAATGAAGTAAAGCAAGTGTGGGACAGACACAAAACAAAATAGCTCTTTGTTTCTCTGTCTTCGTTCTGTAACCCCCATCTCTTAGCCTTAATGTTGCAAGAACTTTTTTCCGTCTGGAAGCAGCATTCTGGTTACAGTTGTTTCTGTTGTTGTTTATCTCTAAGGAAACATTTGTTTAGAAAGTTCGTTTCGACCATTTTAGTTCCTTTTGATTTCTTTAAGTATGACTGCATGAGGGTTATGTAGTGGTACAGAGGTGATGCTGCTCTGATATTTCAAGTGCTTTTTCGCTCTGGGATTTCAAAGGATTGCTCCAGTGTGCTGACCTGCTGTGTGAGCGAAGTCCTGTGGCAGGACACCTGCATAAGAAGAACTGGGGTGTCTGAAAGAGGCAGGAACATGTTATGCCTTTTCTTGTGTTCAATTTTTATGGCTTTCTTGTGTGCAGTTTTTGAAGTGACCAAAACTTCATTGCATCTCTGGGTAAATATGTCCTTACTGCAAAACTGTCACCCCCTTTAATAATCTGAAAATATAGTAAGACAAGGTAATTGCCAAAGTAATTTGACTGAGCAGAGAGCTCACAAGTACTAAAGCTGCTCTTCCTTTCTGTCTTCTGGCATCAACCATCTCTTACTCATGGGAAAGTGGGTAAAAGAAAAGAAAGCAAGAGCAGCAGGAAGCATATGTCACAAGTTTGTCCATCTGTTCTACCTCTTGAATCCATCCCTAGTTTAAGTAATTTAAAACTCCAGATGAGCAGAATTGTAACCACAAACCTGTTATGCAAGTCAGGATGAGGGTCTCATCAAATGCCAGCACTTAACCATGAGAGGCTGCTGAAGAGAGTTTTTATCAGCTCATCTCTACAAATTCTCTTTGTCTGGGGAGGAGAAATACCCACCAGCTGAAATGAATGCTGCTGTAGAGCTTGTATCTGAAGTAGTGGGGCGGAATTGACAGTGAGGGAGGTTCAAATATTGCATCAGCCCCAAGGCACCTGTAAAATATGTCTCAGGGCCATCAAGAATGCAAAGCCCTGTTGTGCTTTTTCCCCTGGGGTGTGCTGGAAGCATAGGCAGTTTTCTGGATGAGTTTGCTTCCTCCAGGCATCAGGGTGTTCTTAGCCCTGGCCAGGGGCTCAGCTCTGAGGTGAGTACAGACCACATTGGGGCCAAGCCCTCATGGTCGGGGTGACACCAAGGGACAAACACAGCTGGCAGAGGAATACCCTGCACGGAGAGCCCATGGGTGCTTCCCTCAGCTAGCTGGTGACCTAAGGGACGTGTTGTAGTGTGGCTTGGCAGTGCTGGGGTGGACAGTTGGACTCAGTGGTCGTAAAGGTCTTTTCCAACCTAAATGATTCTTTGTTTTCCTGGCCTCACTTTTTGCCTGTTTCATGTATTTCTTAGCGCTTTCGTTGCTGTGATGGGCCCTTTCACCTTGCATAGCTATATACTGAATTTAGGTAACATTTTGCTTCAGAAGATCTTGATGAAACAAACAGCATCAAAAATACAAAACTTCACCACTTCTCTTGAATGATTGCCAGAAAACACTAAAAAGCCTCAGCACATTTACAGCTCGATCCAAACTGTCGCTATCTCTTTTTTTTCCCCTAATTAATAAGTGTGTCTAGCCGTATGTGTGACAATAAACCCATTTATTTTGATAGTGATGTTCACATGCTTGCTGTGAAGCACATGTTTAAGTGCTTTGCTGACAAGGCACAGGCGAACAGATGCCTTCTCCATAACAAGTTGGCTGTGTATCCCTAGTTGGCAACCACAACAGGCTCCCCAGCTCCTTCTGAGGACCAGGCACGTATGGATATTCATCATTAAATGAGAAGACTCCTGCTAGCAGCCAGCCCAATCCAAAGAACAGGTCCACCCCACAGAGGAGAAGAAACTGAGAACTCAGAGCCCAAGGCAGGCTTGATGAGGTCTGCTCAAAGGTGGTTTTGTTAACACTGCAAAATGGAGAGAGAGTGGGTCCAGAAAGCAAAACATAATGACCTCTTTGGTAATATTTTTGGTAATAACTGTGCAAATTTTTCACTGACTTTTGCACAAAATACTCCTTTTACGATGGCACTTTTGATCATAAAATCACAGAATGGTTTGGGTTGGAAGGGACTTGAAAGGTCATCTATTCACGTGGGCAGGGATACCTTTCACTAGATCAGGTTATTCAAATTATGAAGTATAGTCTGACTTGCTGGCACACAGCTATTTCTGAGCCTGCCAAATGTGCTGTGAAAGTAGGACCACCTCTTCCCTCATGCATCTTCATGTCACTGAGAAGATACTGAGTTTACTTGTCATGAGCATTTACATTCTTCTGTCAACCAATGGGAAATTCTCTATCAACAAAGTAGGAAGGGAGCACAGATAAACTACTCAGAAAAATTCAGCCATTGCAAAAAATAAATTGCTCAAGAAGCAGTCTCAACTCGTTATATGTAGGCAATATTTTCCTGTTGCTGTTTATAAAGGTGTGTCGTGGTAATAAACTGGATTTAATGATTTCATTATGCTCTGTAATGATTTCATTATGCTTTATGTTTTTTCTTCACAAACTTCTGTTTATATACCCTGATGTTGATATTTACATCCCTGAATGTGTTACTTGCTTGGCATTTTGGTGGAACAATACAGCAATGAAATTTCAGAAGGTGGGTTTTTCACAAACCCTTAATTTAGATTAGATGTGGTTTTTATTATTATGGGACATAAGCAGTCACCTCAGTCCTGTCAATATACTCTTTGCCTGAGCCACCCAGTGTTTTTACAGGGCAGAATAGCAGAACAAGGGCAATACCTGCAGAACTGAGTTTCAGAAGAATCTTCCTGAGATAGGATGTGAAATATATGTAATCTTTTTCGTAAGATAACTGGTATCAGCAAAGAACATGGAGTAAACTTACTGTATTTATTTGCATGCATATTTAAGTTCACTTTTGCTGTTATTTAACCATCTGTAGCTACAAGGCATTACTGCTTATTTATAAAACTGTGTGTATGAGTAATGTCGTAATAAGTAATGTTACAATAAGTAATTCATATAAAGAAGAGGTGAATTAATATTGTTGCTGGATCTTCCCAGAGTTTGTATATTCTGATTTTTCTGTTTAACTGTGCAGCAGTGTTTTTCCCTGCTGTAATTATTCTCAATTCCCCCAGTTTTCCAGGCAGCTCTGCAGCATGATGGCTTTTCCTTCCCTCTGTGATGATACCAGGTGGGCTGGTCACAGCTGGGATTTGGAAAAGACTTTGAAGTGTTGTTATTTTTAAAACAATATTCAGTATTTGGGAGGTGTGTTTTTTTCCTGTTATACAACCTGAAAATTTCCATCTTCTCAGTGGAAATGGTATCATCAGACCCCTATAAAAAATGTTACCCTGGGTTACAGCTCGTGAACAGAGAACTTAAACTTTCCATCAGGTCCTGATGGCTGACACACATGGGAGCAGGGAAATGGCTTCTTCACCTCATCTCACCTTGAAAAGGTTTGGGCTCAGTAAGTCTTCCACCTGCATTTCAAGTGGTGTTGCTCTGTTAATTCAGAGCTGCCTTTCATCTCACAAAGATGTTCTGCTCACTTTTGAGTTTTAGTTATCTTTTTGAACTTTGTGGTGCCTTCTTGCTTCTTCACCAGACTTGGTTTCTTGTTGGCCTAAGCTGACTTAGAGATAACACACCTTTTGTCCAGTGAGATGGGAGCCTTGTAAAGGTGCATATACCCTGAGCTTACGTGTGAAAATCCATGTCATTAACATTGCCCGTTTATCTCTGCACCATAGGTTTTGGAATGACCACACCTGCAACCGTGGCTGGAAAAGTATTCCTCATGATTTATGGCCTTTTTGGGTGCGCTGGGACGATCCTCTTCTTCAACCTCTTCTTGG
This sequence comes from Drymodes brunneopygia, assembly GCA_013400955.1. NCBI lineage: Eukaryota > Metazoa > Chordata > Aves > Passeriformes > Petroicidae > Drymodes > Drymodes brunneopygia. The sequence goes on along the minus strand of VZTZ01008985.1, from coordinate 91,074 downwards.
AGCGCATCATCTCCCTCCTGGCGTTCATCATGAAGGCGTGCTACGAGAGACAGCTGCGAAGAAGTGGTCTCCTTCCTCCCAACTTCCGAAGGGAGTCAGCTGTGTCCGGAGTGGGCAGCCTCGTGGGCTGGAAGCCATCCGTCTACCACGTGATGCTGATCCTGGGAATTTTTGCTCTTACCCTTTCCTGCTGCGCCTCCGCCATGTACACGGCAGTGGAAGGATGGAACTACTTTGACTCCTTCTATTATTGCTTTGTCACCTTCAGCACCATCGGCTTTGGAGATTTGGTAAGCAGCCAAAGCGCTGCCTACCGACATGAGGGATTATACAGATTTGGGAACTTCATGTTTATATTAATGGGGGTATGTTGCATATACTCCCTTTTTAATGTCATCTCAATCGTAATCAAACAAATTTTGAACTGGGTGTTGAAAAAATTTGAATGCAGATGTTGCCCGAAGTGCCATAAATCCAGTTCCCGCCTCAGCCGTCGCAACGCCATCACCCCAGGAGCCCGCCTGCGCCGCCACAACATCGCTGTGGACGCTGACGGACAGTACGACAGTGACACGGAAGGCAGGAGGCTCTCTGGAGAGATGATCTCCATGAGGGAGCTCACAGCGTCCAGCAAAGTCTCCCTGGCCATTTTGCAGAAGCAGTTGTCCGAGACGGCCAACGGCTACCCGAGGAATGTCTCTATCAATACGAGACAGAACGGTTTCTCTGCGGGGGTGGGGGCTCTGGCCATCATGAACAACCGCTTGGCAGAAACAAGTGATTCTAGGTAGAGTTTTTGGAATTCTTTTGTTTCTTAAATAAAAATAAAATGGCAGTTAGGGTGGAATTACCACTGGAAGGTACTGGAAAGTTTTAAATTTCAGAGACAGCCTTGGTATTCATTGGGTGTTCAGCATTTTACTTTCTGGGGGTTTTATAAGTTTTCTCTAATATGCAGTGAGATCTTTAGCATTATGTTACAATTTTCCCCTAAGGGGGTTTTAAATGAGACTTGGATGTCTTTGATGCAGAATCTGGTGCAGTTATGGAGGGATGGTGTGCATGGTTTGGATGGTGTCAAAACCGACATGCTCTTCCTCAGAACAGAGCCTGAACCCAAACTCTGTGTTAAAAGGCATAACGTGGGCAAGTTGGGCTCCAGATTCAAACATGGGGTTGGTAAGTTTTGGCTAACCAGTATCTCACAGTTTGCTGAAGTCTGAATCTGGTCCTGAGCCTTGTACTCAGTGTTCTTCAGCAATTCCTCGTGGCAGGCCTCTATATGACACACAACGTGGGTGACTGTCATCTCACCAGCTTTAGGGTGACCGTGCTTCACTTTAATAATCCCACTGACTTTGGTGGCAGAGGATGGAATGGGCTGAACTCCCCTCCTACAAATGGTGGGGTTTAGCCAGGTTTATCTGAAAGACCACCTGCCACCTAACCCTTAAAAGTCAGGGGATTATCAAGGACCATGTTAAAGTGTGCAAAACTGTTCCTGCCTACTGAATAACAGAAAAGAGGCAATTGTCATCTTCAGAACTGACTTCATTTAATGCAGGAGAAGCTGGTGTCAAATGTTTGTGTCACCACAAAAACGCTTACTTCGTTACTTTATTGAAATAACTCACTAAAATGAATGTAGGCTCTCTGTTGTCCTAAATTTGCACCTTTTACCTCTGCAGTATTGGTGCAGAGATTCGTGCAAATAATTTCCATGCAGTTCTTTGATAGGCCCAACCCTGTACTTGTTTCCCACAAATTTGACTGTGCAGGTTGTACAGAAGAGCATTGCTTTGGAGTTCCCCCAGAAACTGGCTTCCCCTAAAATGTTGATGCCAAGTCATAAATTGGCCTTTGGCTGCTTCTGCTACCATCTTAAGCCATATTTCACCAGTGCTAGCCCAACCCCATGAAGAACCAAAAGCAAACCTGGTCTAGAGTGTGTGGTTCAGCATGACAAATGGATGCAGGGGATTTGCTGCAAACCTCTTTCAAAAATACATGCACAGCTCTGGGTCACTTCTCTAAATTCTCCCTGCTGCACTGTCAAGATAATAAAGAGATTTCTGCTGGTTCCAAGCAAGAAACAAAATTTAAGCTTGTATTCTGAGAAGCCTTTGCTTGGAAACTTACTGGAAAATTGTAGGCAAGACCTTGAGTAGTAGGTTGGTCACTGAGTAATTTGAACAAGCTGATGAACACGAACTAGGAGCATTAGAAATGTTTGAAAATATTTCCATGAAGTTTCATATGGATATTTTACTCTATTTACTTACTTTGTTTTGCATGGGTTTGGAGTAGCTATCATTTTTGCTTTCTTTTAAATTCGTAGCAGTGCAAAATGTTTTGGAATTTACCCTTGGAAAACTAACTTTAAATTTGAAGTTTTGCACACCTGAGCCTGCCAGCTGAATTATGGTGGTGAATGTATCTTTTTCCTCACGAAAAGGAATCAGAGCTGCAGATAAACCATCACACATGGGTCTGTATCACACTGTAAATGTCACAGCTTTTATCAAGATGTGTTTGGCCAGAAACAAGCAGTGATGATTGTAACGTGTTTCCAGCTGGTACAGACTCACACTTGAGATTCTGTGATATGGTAGGGGCTGCATTCAAGAGGCAGGAGCTTTCTTGGTGGTAGAGAGACTCTTCAAGGTCCATCTGTCAGAGTGCCTTCCTGTCTGTGCACTCATCCTCTTCAAGGAGGCAGGAAGAGGTGTTTGGTACTCCTCTTGAAGCCCACTGAAGGATAAATTCAGGCAGGATGTACAGGGACAAGACTCTGACTTCTGGAAGACCCAGTTCAGGAAGGTGTCTTCCAGAAATGCAAGGGAAACAGCATAGGCAGGGAACCAAAAGAATGAAAATTTGTTTTTTCCCCTTGGGATTACACCCATGGGTAAATCTCTAACTATGATGATTCATGTTTTTGTTTATTAAGACTTTGAATGGGACCCTGCTCTTTTTTTGCAGCCTGGCCTCTCTTGGGGCTGTATCTTGGTGCATTTGTCATCATAGGGACTATTACTCATTAGAACTATACATAAATCAGGGCAGACAGGCTGTGTCCCTAAGAACTCAGGAGTTTGAACAGGTAGGACCCCAGCCACAGCAGAATTACCTGTTTTATATTTCCCTCATAAAAATGTGCTCAAATGTATCAACATTCTGTGAGCTCAAGAACTCTTATTTTTATGGTAACAAATTTGCAAATTAAGGAGTTTTTTTTTCAGGGAGTTGTTTTTAAAGGATAAATATTATAACTATGATTAGGATCCTGTTTCAACTGTAAATTTGTGAATTGTTTTGGAACTACTTATTCCAGCCTGGGAAATACAGTGAAGTAATATGAAATTGTACATACCTCCTCTGTACTTTTTCTGAGTCCTGGCAAAGCAGACACACAGTCTGATGTAACAGACTGTGTGGAAATGTTTCCAAGTCTTTCTGGTACCATCAGTCACAGGGGTGTCCTTGCAGGACCCTTTGCAGTTCCTGTTAACTCCAGAGGAAGCTGGACCAGCTCCTAGAGCTGGGCGTCTCAAGGGATTTGGGCATCAGACTGCTGCTCTGTTCACTTAGATCTAACATTTACTTACACCCAAGGTCCTTGATAATCTCCATTATGCTTTTCTTCAGCCTCAGAGGCACAGAAAGTGCATGCCCAGTTATATACCAGTGGCCCTGTTGCTTGCAGGTCACGTATCCCCAGAAGCTGACATAAGTCAATCAGAGGGACCCCCAGGTCATATCTTTAGTCCTGTAAAAATCCCCAAACCCATCTGGCTCCACAAAGCTCAGTTTATGAGAGGGTCAGAGCACAGTTCCTGAGCTGGGTCTCACTGGGGAGCATCTGCCAAAGGGTAGCCTTACAATTCCCTCATATTCAGCAGCCAGAAGCGTTTTTCAAAGGATGCATGGAAACCCAAGCTCCGAATCTCTACTCTTCAGCCTTCCGGCCCTACCTGGGCACCCATCATCCCTGTGCATGAGAACATGAGCCAAGAGGACATAGGAGGTCTGAGATCAGTCTTTCCTAGTCCCTTGTACTCTTCCTGTAGCTTTTCTTTTAATGATGACTCTTCAAACATGCCAGGTTTGGGCACCTAACTCCTCATTTATTGTGCGTGGCCCAGCTCTGATTCCCCAGGGCAGCCCTCTCTGTTTGTGAGTTAACTCCTGAATGTGCACCAATTGCACCAATTGCAATTCCTCCTGATATTTCATTTTCACAGACAAAGCAGATACCAGCAATACCTGGACACAGACTGAAGCACAAGAAATCACAAGGAAATGGAAGGAAAAGAGTGGGAAAGTGAAAGCACACTGCACTAGATTGCACTTTCTTTTCAGGTACCTTGAGAGTTGTATTACACTCTTGAAATGTTTGGGTTTTTTCAAATCTTATTATGGATAGCCTTGAAAGAATGCAGTTGACTTAGGTTCTAGAAGTTCATCTTCCCTGATACAACCCCCTCTGCACCACCCTGTAGAACGGCAGCAGTTACTCCTGGCTGGCACAGACCAAGACATCCCAGCTGCCTGCTGAACCTACAGGCAGCACAGACCTGGGCTCAGACCCTGTCCCCAAGACTGCTGTTTTGCTGCCTGAGCCCAGGGAAGAGCATTCAGGAGCAGCAGGAAGCTGCAGGAATTAGGACTCTCTGTGAGCTGGCCTCTAGTGAGAACAGCAATGGCACGGGTGTGAGCTGCTTGGACAAAGGACATACCACATTTGCCTGGCACCTGCACTAATACCTTGCAGATGAAAATTAACATTTTGGTGAAAATTAATGAGCAACAATGACCAAATTCAAGTGACATCTTCCCTTAACCCCAGAGCTCAGCACAGAACAGTCACAAGGAATAATTTCTTGTGAAACAAAACATTTCATTTGGCAGGTCACTACATTGACCTCTTGGGGTCTGTCTTCCCTGTGTGTGTCTTGGAGAGTGTTTGGAGTCACACCAAGATATCATCTGGTTCTCATTGGTTTCTTCCCATCTGCAAATACAGTTCTCATTTTGAAGAAATGCAGGTGGCTCTTTATTTCCTTGCAGTGCAAAGGACATCCTTCAGACTGTGTAGATGTTCAGAGCAATCTCAGTGCCCTGGGCCACAGACAGCAGCATCTGAGGGACAAGGCTGCACTTTGCCTGTCTCCCTGCAGAAGAAGCATTGCACAGCAATGCATACCAGGGGTCTTTAGGCAGCTGCCAGCTCTGATTGCAACCAGAATTACTGGTGGATGACATGAATCCCACTAGAGCTCTCTGGGACTGCCCTGTGCCATGCTCAGGTTACCCAGAAATGCCCCTGTTGGTAGTGCTGCTGTTCCAGCATGGCTTCAGCCCTGGCTCTCAGTCTTTTATCCTCCCCACCTTTCTGTGGCTGAAAATTTGGGTGTACTATGACCATTTACCCATATTTCAGTCATGCCTTGCTGCTGAAAGAAAGACTTCAGCAGCAGTGGAGGTCATATAGCCAGGCATGTAGGTTCAGTGTAAACCTGATTGCCTGTGTGGGATGAATTTATGACTTTATGGAAATTAGCTGTAGCAATGAGACCATTCTCACATTTTAGTATTTTTCTAATGTTTAACTTGAAAAATATTCAGTGGCAAATCATTGCAGTGAATGTTCAGAGCTAATCTCAACAAAATCATACTTTGCTGATTGCTAGCCTAGCAAATCTGTGGGTATGGCTTCTTCTCTAATTGGATTACTAATGTGCCTTTCCAAACCAACACACATTTGCAGTGTTACATTTAAATAATACAATAAATGCTGTGTTACATCATAAATTCAATTAGGAAAAATTAAAACTTGACCCACACAAAATAACTGATGAAGGGTGTGTTGCACATTGTACAACCAATATGCAATTTCTTTTTTTTTTTTCTGAATGTGGTCCGTATTTGAGCTCAAATTATGCTTTCATGAATCCTAGGGAAAGAGAAGCACTACATTGTGGAAAATAAAGGAAAGTACAGACAATTCCACTGAGATTTGACACAAAGGCTGTGCATGTTAGCACAGACACAGTAAGTGGTTCATTATGCATTATAAATATCTTGTGTAGCAATGGCGCTGAGGAAGGACTACTTTAGTTTACATGGCCACAGTCTGAATGCAGCTACCAATAAAGACACACACCTTTTTCCTTTCTCTCTTTGTTTGCTAAAAGGGTAACATCCACCCTTTAATCACAATAGCTCTTTAAACCCTTTAAAAAGAAAATGCAGTTGCCCTATATTTTGCATAGGCAAAAAGAGGTCTAAGGTCAAATGGAAACTTTAAGGATCCAGAGTGGTGTAGTTTAGCTTTGAAGTAGGTCTGCAGACCTGCAGCCTTCCAATGCATTGTGTTTTGTCCTTTTTCTGAAAAAATAAAAAAAGAGGGAGTAAATGCAGATACAGTTTATTGCAGATTACCCAACAGTCTGGTGATTTAGCATGAGGGGAAAAAACTACAGCGAGTGTGCTGTTATTGAGGAATGAAAGGCGTGGGGAAAGGCAGAGGCTTAGAAGAGTTCTCCAGCAAATCCAGCAGAAAACCAAAGAGCTTTGCATTCGCTCGTGCGTTTATTCCTCATCACACAGTGCTGTGACACTGTCACCCCCCCAGGGAGCTCCTGTGGCGGCATGGGCTCAGCTACCTCGTCTGGAACGTGGAGAGAGGTGTTCTGTGAGACACGGGGGAAGAGGGACCACACACATCCAGTCACCATCTCCATTCAGGGCTGATTTTAGGAAGACAAATGCCCAGCTTATTACTGGGAAAGCAGCCATGCTGGTCCCTTACAGTGATGATCAGTATTTTGGGTGTGTCATAGGTGCAGATTCCCATGCCTCCACGTCCTTCTGCATGCCCAGGTGTGTCCCAGCCAGCTCCCAAGCCAAGACTTGGCATGAGGATATAGGTGGGTTTAAAAGTGTGTAACATCATCATCCCAAGTGTTGATGCTTTTTCAAACCTAAGGAAGGAGTACAAAGATGTTCCCATATTCCTTTTGTACTTTGCAGACTGTAGGAGTTCTATTTAAAGCCAGTGAGTCAATGCAAAATTAATGCTTTTATAATAACATACATAAAAAAATGTTAAAAAAAATTACTGGTATTTCTGACAATGTGCAAATAAAACACCAGGTTTCCTCATTGGGTATAATTTCCTATTCCGTGCAAGTAAAATTACGTCCAGGAAATTTTTGCTCCTAATAACATCCATGGGCTGCACAGGGAGTGCAAGAATTCAGTTCCAGTTTTATTGTAAAACCTCAGTATCTGAAAGCACAACATCTAAAAAAAGCTTTGGGGATTGTTTGTGGGGGGTTTTTTGTGTGTGTAAACATTGTTTATTTACGAAAATAAAAATGCTATAATTCTACTTATACAAACCCATTTTTAGCTCACTAGAATACTACTTTGTTGGATACTCTCAGAAAAAAATATTTGTTCCAAATTTCCAGCCAATTTAAATTACTCAAGTTTCGAGAGAACCCGTTGAAAAGTATTCCTGTTTATTTTGTTTCTTTTTGAAAGGGCACATCTTGGTAGATACCTTTAACTGAGCTATCATTGTTATCTCCTGCTACAAACATCAAAATTTTGCTTCTGGAGCTAATTCCCCTGGTTCTGGTATTTGCTCACTTCTGCACTGAATTCTGGAAGGAATGACCAGTTCTGTGCTGTTTTCTAGTTGGTGTCACTTTCCTTTTGAATTGATTGCAAATAGCTGACATATTCACACCAGCAAATGTTCCCAGACACACCAAAATAAGTCACTTTTCTGAACATTTTTCTTTTTTAAATTGGTCTGTAAAATATAAAATCTGATTGTAAATTACATCATGGTTGGAATTAGCAGACTGAATATTTTTTCTACTGACAGAATTGCTTGACAGGAATTCTGTGAAGGATGCTAATGATTCAGTTTTGTGTAAAAAGACCTGCCTATTTCATTTGCCCATTTTATCTAATTTGTTTCAAATTCAAAGTCCCATTTGGAAAATGCCCCATGCTGTACATTTACTCCTACAAACAGAGCTTCTAGAGAGATTGAAACTGAGCCTCCCTGATTGCTGCAAACAGAATTGCATGTATAAACCTCCAAAACCTGAATATTTGTACCTGTTGAGCTATTGCAAACTCAAGGGCATGCCAATGTAATTCCAATTCAAGCAAAGAAACAAAAATCACGCGGTTCGACTGGCTGCTAACCACTTTTATCAAAAAGGCCACAGAGCTGCAGTGCCAAGGGTGATGGACCGTCTCTTGATGCACAAAGATGTTATTTTGGAGGTTGGTTTGGTGGCTGGGAGTTGGCCCTGGGGTGGTTAAAACAGCTTGGCTGGGTGAACCCAGGCAGTTCCCTTTGCTGAGCCTGAGGAGATGTTTGCCAATAGTAAAAAAAGTAAAAAAGGAGGTGGACATTGCATTGAACCTCTCTTGAGAAGCACAGAAAAGTGCTGTGGGCTTTGCTAGGCTGTTTCTGGCCACCTCTGAGCCCTGGGTTGTTCCTGAAACTGGAGTGTTTGGGACCATAGGTGCAACTGTTGACTCATTTCATTCTTTGCAGTGCCTCTGCACTGGCCAAGCAGTAATCCTGCTGTGATCCTTCTTTCTCATAAATCAGATAGATTTGTTTAGGCTTTCCATATGATGACAGCATATATAAATATTACAAGATGAATCAATTAACAAGTCTGGCTGTATTTGCTAGGAGATCTTTATCAGTAAAAACAAGAAAAATTGTCTTACCAGCACAGCGAATCAACAAAAGTAAGTCATGTTCTGAACAGAAAGTAAGGTGCTAAAATATACAATTGGACCCCAAAACTCAGGCATGTGTCACAAAATTATCATTCTTTTCCAATGCTCAATGCACCTGCGTCTTTAGGGAAAAAGCCTTGGTTTCTGCCAGCACCAGGGCATGCAAAGCTTATATTTTGTTTATCTGTATGAAAGCAAAATGCATCTGAGGACATACCTTGGTCTGCACATCATTCAGTGGTGGACTTGCCTCCATCCCCAAATTTAAGCATGCCTATAGTCCAGAGACCATGAATATTGGTCCAGTCCCCTGCAGGAAATGGACAAGATGGCCCTGCCTTGGGGTGTCTGTGATTTTGGGAGAGCAGCTGAATGTCATGGCAAACCACAGCTGCCTCCTCCAGCCAAGCCCCCACTGCCAGCCTCTGGTCTGCAGCCAGGGATTGTACTGCCAGGAGAGTGGTGCAGATCATCAGCAATGTGCTCTTATCCCTGCCTTCTTAATGGGCTAAAAACAGTGGAAAACAGAGAAAGCGTTTTCTATTTTAATGATCAAAAGGGTGTTGCCCATTATTCACAGCCTACACACAAGATGTTATGATTTTCAGTTTTCCTGCACTGATCATTCAGTCCATTTGGCGGCTGACCTTCAAGTTGTCATGGTTTTTCAAAAAAAAGGAGGAAAAAACCCCAAACAGAAAACCAAAACAGCTGTTACCACCATTTCAGGAAAGCAAAATAATCATAAATGAGGTAATAAGGATCTCACATGCAAAAGCTGTGAGCAGAGTTGCTTCTGTCTAGAGCAGCTAGATGTTTTCTTGACAGTGGGAGAAGTTTGGGTTCAGGAGAGCATCAGCTGGATGTTGGGACTGCTGGACATTGCCCTGCAAACAGCTGCAGCACCTAAGTGGCACTTTTTGAACAAGTTTCTGCAGCCGTTTCTACACTGTTAGGGACATTCCACATCCCTGCTACTGAAATCAGAGGATGGCAGCAAGTGTTACACAAGCAATTTACTGTCACTGGTGTATATGGGTATTAGCCAGGGACATTTTTAACAACCAAGAGGAATTTCAGCTGAACATTGGTCAGAAAAAAGGACATTTTGCCATCCAGAAATATCTGCAGCCAGTGCCTGACATCACTCAACATACTCCCAAAGAATTGAACCACACAGAGATTACCTAAATAAGCCAAAAGACATGATAGGGTTCTAAGAAGCAAGTGTTCCTGTGGCTTGAATCTGGAGCAACTTGGCTGAATTGCAGGTAGTAAATAACCTAATTAAATAGATTAAATTACTTAAATGCCTGCTAGAAGTCAAAAGGAGATGCATGTATTTTTCCATCACAATTTTGGTTGTGTTTACCAAGGTAAGAGGTGAAATGAAGAAACATAGGTTCCTGTAAATCATTGATTGGAAAACATAGATTTTTACTCCCTTTTAGATAATGCTTCCTGGCAAAACATAAAACTGGAATAAATGTCAAGATTGAAATCTGTTTAAACAAGTGGCAGTTTTAAAAATGCTTTAATTCTGGGTTGACAGGAACTTAGCCTCCAACTCATACCACAATTGTGAGTGCTCTTAACGAATCAGTCCCATTTTTTGATGTCAGCTCAGGATTTTTCCATTGTAAGATCTTTGAATGAAGAGGACTAAAAGCCATATACAAAGCCAACCAAATGCGGATCACGTTTCTGCTGGTTCCTTATATGCAGTTTGCAGACCAAAAATGGGTATTTTGGGCTTGGCACCCCTTCATTCACAGAAACACGGTTCTGGATCCAGGAGGCAGAGGCAGCTGATGTGCAGCTGCTTTGCAGAGCAGTGCAGAGGCGTGGGCAGAGGATGTGTGGAGCTGGTGGTTAATGGGGCTGTGGAAGAACCCACTGGAGGTGTCCGGGGAATGTTCCTGTGTGTTTTTAATGCCGTGAAACATGGTCGAGTATGAGTTCTGTACATCTGGGAGGATGTCAAATTCCAGGTGGCGTTTGGAATGTTGCAATTAAGCTATTACAAAGACTTTTGAAATAAACAGGAGAAAAAAAATGTTGCCTGGGATGTGTATTCAAGTACTCTTGTTTTTCCTTCTGAGCACAGAGAGAGGGAGGCAAGGCAGAAGCACCTCCTGGGTGAGAGACCCCTTGGAAATGTATGGAGACCTCAGAGCCATATGAGAGACCCCACAACTCCCCAGATGCTGGATACACTGTGTATGGTTGAGCAGAGGCAGGTGGGATAACAACTGGTGGGATGTGCTTCCGATGGACCCGATGGTCATCTGTTAAATTCTGCAGCTGAGTGATCCTTTGCTCTGCAATAAAACAGAGAGCAGATGGAAGCTGTTTGCTCTGTAAACAGTTACAGGGCGCTCCTGATATATCCCCTCTCCATAACTTCCATTCAAATCAATAGAAGCCATCTGTCCAAGGTATTAAGATAAATCTTGGGAATTTTGATATTGACTAGAAGGGCACTTAAAAGATCAATCACACTGCGAACAGAGAAATGTCACTGCACCAAACGTGGAGGCTTGCTAATCTTGACAGATAAGAGGGACCCAGAGGGCAAACCTTTCTGGTTAATAAACCCAGCCAAAGCCCTATTGCTGTCCCCATCTCAGCTAAATAAAACAAGTGCAGTGTCCAGCCAGACACAAAACCTGTGAGGGCTGGTGTGACAGCCCCTGCCTGCCAAAACACATACCACTTATTTTATCAGCAGAAAGGATAAGGGTGGAAGAGTTGCAGCCATAAACTGGGCCCAGCAGTGAAGGGGAGAGGTAAATTTTTGGCTATTTAGCACTCATTTCACTGATGTTGGGTGTCCCCAGAATTGCTATGCTGGGAGTCCAATTCCCCTGGAATTTATTCTGGTGAAATAGAATAATTCTCCCATGCTTCAAAGAAGTTAAGATTTTCAGACTGTTTCAAATTCTTCACAATTCCAGCCATAAAGTTCTCCATCATAGAGTATGGTGGGAAAATCCTACTAATCTGGTAGATATTCATATTTACAGAAAATCAGAAAATAGCTTTTTTTGTTTCTAATAATTACCCTTTTTTACATCACTCTATTTTGATGTTACTGTTCAAGTGCCTTCCTGAATTGGAAATATATCCCTGAGGAGCGACCAGTAACCTCAGCTCATTTCCTAATGGGAAAAAAATTCTGGGCTCGGCTCTCCAGGAAAGCAATAAAGCAAAGGAGTGGAGGAGAAAACTCACCTGGATGAGCAGCACCAGCAGCTCCCACAGCTGCTGCTGAGGTCTCTCAAGGAGCTTTTCCTGGTGTAGGCAGAAGGGCACTGTGAAAGCATCCAGCCTTGGTGTGTATCAGGAGGTGGAAGAAGGCACCAAAGTCACTGGGATGATTTCCCTTGTTTCTGCTGCTGGTGGGAAGCTGATCCATGCTGCCCTCAGGCAAGCCTGGGCTGCCTTGCTCAGACCTTTGGTGACCCCTCTAGGAGTGGATCCAGGGCTGCCAGTACCCAGCCAGGACATGCATCTGTCTCCAGGCCCCCAAAACCCTCTCCAGAGGCAGGAGTGTAAAAACAGCCCTTAGTCCAATTCATTGCAGCAGGATCTAATCCTCACATAAGAGCTGCATTAATATTTACATTCCTGGGGTGGTGGGGCTGCCTCAAGTTCCCAAATATGTCACTGGGATTTTATGCCATGCTCATACCAGTACTGGCTCAGTGTCCAGGCTGCCTGCTGGCATGTCACCGCTGTGCCACCCTGGCTTCCCTCCTTCCCAGCACCCTCACAACGGGCACATGTGCATTTCTGACACTCCCATCCTGTTCCCAGCTCACTGAGACACTGCAGAAGATGCAGCCTTTATTTGGAGAGAAGCGAATGTGGTGGACAGAGCCCTGCATGGGGATGAGGCAAATAGAGGTGATTCATTTGACCTTGTGCACTGAGATTTGGGGTTTAATTGTGTATTGGGGTTTTCAGTGGTTCCAGACACCAAACTGCAAACTTCATCGGGTTGAGATGACTGCTCCTGCATTTTTCTGGGACTGAGTTTCATTGTCCTTCCATCTCCAGTGGAAGGAGACCACACACACCCAGAAACACTCTGACAGCTTCAGGGTGCTGGAGTGAATCCAGAGAATGAAGCTGGTGAAGGGTCCAGAGGGTAAATCCTACAAGGAGTGACTGGGGACACTGGGGGTGTTTAGCCTGGAGGAGATGAAGCTCAGGGGAGACCTTATCACTCTCTGCAACTCCCTGAAAGGAGATTGTGGCCAGGTGTGGGTGGGTCTCTTCACCCAGGCAACCAGCAACAGGAGTGGAGCACATATCCTCAAGGTGTGCCAGGGGAGGTTCATGTTGGACATCAGGAAGAATTTCTTCATGGAAGGGGTTGTCAGGAATCAGAACGGGCTGCCCAGGGAGGTGGTGGAGTCACCATCCCTGGTGGTGTTCCAAAAATGACTGGAGGGGGCACTCAGTGCCATGGCCAGGCTGGTGGTGTTGGGTCAGAGGTTGGGCTGGATGATGTCAGAGGTCTTTACCAACCTCACTGATTCTGTGGCTGGGTGATTCTCTCTACACCGTATCTGAAAAGTACATTCTGTGCAACTGTTGCATTTATACAGGAGGATTATATAAAGGTTAAAATCCACCTCACCCTAGTCATGTAACCAGTTATTTTGGTGGAAATGACGCTACTTGAATGAGTGTTCCAAAAAAGGTTTCACCTGAAATACCCTTGAAATGTGCTGTACAAGTCGTTAAAGCCCTCATCATGCCCACTGTTTTTCCCCTTGCTTTTATCCACTTTAATTGGTCTCTTACCCCATTTATTCCTCTGCCTGCTTCCAAGCTCTCTGTTTCCTTCCCACTGCTTTATTCTCCCAAACTAGCACAAGAGCTGTATGTGACCTTGTGACCTGCTGAAATCGGTGCCAAAACCTGCATGGCTGAGCTGATCACCGCAGCAGCTCTGGAAATGAATCACACCCTCGCATTTGCGCTAAACGTCCTTGTTCCCCTTCACACCCCGAATGGTTCCTTCAAAGGACAGAATTCTGTCACTGGGGGTAATTAAAAACAGTTCATATCCTGCTAGGATTACAGGTTTAAGAATCTGAGTGCCAGGGAATCAAGGCGTTTGCTGTTTTTGGAGGAAACGAACTCCCACAAGAAACACAGAAGTTAATTTTGCTGTCAGATGTTCCCACAGACTCCTCTTGAAAGTCAACCGAAGCTGTATATCTGTGCCTGCAGTCAGTTTTAAAAAAGAAATTGCATTTATATTTAGATTGTCACCCTCCAGTCATTCAAAATGGTTCATGTGGGAAGTTTATAATGCTATGATCAAACCCTTTATTTCGGAATTTATTGACTTTTGAGTGTCACAGATCTTCTGCATGAAAACTTCTGATTGCCTTTAACACACACATCATGTTGACATCAAGAGAGATGGTCCTGAGTGACCCAGCCCTCCTGGAGCAGTGGCAAACCACTGGGGACACTTTCCCTTTTGGGCATGTTGGCAGAATTAGGAGAGGAAGCCCCCTTCACTCACCCCAACAGCTGCAAGTGGATGCCTGTTGGGCAAAGTTTTATGGCCATATGTCCATCACCACCAAAATGTCAATCAGTTGGCAAAATACTGCATTTATGGCTCCCTGGGCCAAGGAAACTATTCTGACCTTCTTATGCCCCTGGTAAACCAGAGAAAGGAATAACAAGATGCTTGGTGGGGAGGACCCAGTGCAGCCATACCTGATGTGCCTGGGTTTGCTGTGCTAGGAGTGGCCATCTAATGTCACCTCTCTGCTTTCAGAATGGTTTGGTTTCCTGCCATGCATTACACAAGGGCAGGCCTGGGCACTAGAGGCACGTGGGAACTGATAGACGAGTTCCGTGCTGCTCCTCAGATCTTCTGTCTCCCAACAGAGATAAATCCACCATCCTCTCTGTGTGGCCATCCCTACCCCTTCCTGGAGAAATTATATGGGACAAGTGACTCCAAGTCTTTGCTCTTTTAGCAGGAAATGTGTGGGAGTTTGATAGTAAGTCTTTCAAATGAGGGATTTCTGCTAACCTGTGATGTCCAGGGAAGAAAAACTATTCAGCCTAACACACTACTGCAGCTTAATCACATGGAGAAAAAAATTAAGTGATGAATTCAACAGAGGGATCAAACCAGAAGGACTCCTCTGGGGTAAGATGAAGGGGTACTTTTGCTTTATCCAGGCTTCAGGGTCTCCCCAGCTCACTCCTGCCTACTCAGACAGGGTCAGAATTCTTCTCCTGCACTCCATGCCAGGAACTGCAACAGCCCATGTCTCATTACATCAACTGCATTTACAATGCAAACTCAAACCAATTCATCTAAATCGTGCAGGGAGAGAAACACTCATCCCTGAAATCTCTGCAAATCAGGTAAAAACCATCAGCAATTGGAAAGGAAAAAGCCAATATGGACAAGATTATTCATACCCGTATAATCACGTTGATTTGTACCAATATTTATTTTTATCTCTCATCTTCCAAAATGTAGGTATAATTAAGCAATCTCTCATGAGCATCATCTGTGCTAGTACTGAAGAAGTGAAATATTCCTATGTAGATCTAATAGTTGATGGTAAATGTTAGCATATCCTTGAGAACATTAAAGCAGAAATTACCTCATATTAAAAATTGTTATAGGCAGTTACAGGCTGTATCCACAGCCCTTTAGAGGAAAAAAACGAACCATCAAGGATCATTTTTTAGTCACTTCAGTTTCCATCTGAAGAGCAATTACCTTTTTCCTGGCCCCTCAGAGCATTACCAATAATGAGAAGCCCGTGGATGAATCAGATTCTCCATCTTGGCTCCCTTCTGTCAGTGGTGATTTCCAAGCATCTCGTGACCAGCTGCAAGCTTCTCCTCAAGCCTCTGAATGAGACATTTTTGGCACCCTCGTTTCATATACATTATTTGATGGTCTTGTGAGTCTTTTCCAACCTGAATGATTCTGTGACTCTGTACACAGAAAGATACCAGAAAGTCAAGGGCTTGTCCACCACAACGTGGGAGGTCTGTGCAGGAATTTAGAGCAGATCCTTGAGCCCCAGACCATGCTGCAGGCAGCACATTTTTCTGTATGGTTTCTCCTGAAGATGATCAGAATCCTGACCCTACAAATCTTGAGCACCTTGGCTTCAACAGAAAAGCAAAATATTCAGCTTCTGAATTCAGTTTCTGAATTTTTCACCAAACCAGCTCCCCTGTGCACACAAAGTTGGTAAAAGTGGACACCAGGCAATACAGAGAGTATTGTTATTAAAGGCAATTGAAAGAGCTGAAAGCAGATGTTGCCACGTAAAAAACTGATGGGGACAAATCCTCCCATCGTGCAGGTATCAGAATTAGGAAGCAGAAGTTGGAAAGCAGCTCAGCTCAGTGGGGTTGTAACAAAACATCCATTTATCAAAGTAGTCTAAAAAAAGCATAGCTCTAGGTTTTGAAACTGCCATTGAAAAGACAGCTGCATCTCTCAGCAATTTTAAAAGCTAGCCTAAAAATTACTTTATTTTTGCTTTGTACCTAGGCAGTGAAAAGTCAACGAGCTAACTTTTTAGAAGTATTTTTATGGTATCACATCCCAATCTAAATGCATTTTGATCTACACTGCATTGCTGTGAAAAATTACTTCAAAAGTGTACGTGAAAACAACTGTGAGGGATTGTTCACTCTTTTTGATTGGTTTCACCCACAAAAGAGCAGAGACTACAGAGAAATCTGGAGCCACAGACAGGCTCTGCTGGAAAGTCCCCAGAAATATCACAGCACTTTCTTTCTAGAGCACAATTTTATTTTCCAAAGGAGATGGAAACAACCAGTGCAAAATCCTACCTCATGTCATGGGTGCTCTAGCTTGCTTTTCCACAGTGATGCTGAACATGGGTACAGCCAGCACATACCATAAGAGAGGGCTCACACACCCTCTGTGCATCTCCACAGCCAGAAAATACAGCTTCACACAGGCAGAGGCAGCAACCAGGGCAGCTGGGGGGTCACTCCCTGTGCACTGCCAGGCATGGAGTCAGATGCCCAAAGCCCTAAAAATCCAAATGTGGGGAGATCTGGGTGGTTCTAGGGGAATTTGGGCTGCATTTGGGGGCTGTCCAGCATCCATCTCAGCAGACCCTTCTCCCAGGGCTATTCCTGCACAACTGAGAGGGATGGGGACACCATGGGTGTCTCAGCACATCAGCTGGGGTGTTTTAGCCATTGCTCACCTTCCTACCTCTCACTTTGGTCAGACCTGCAGGACACCTCAGGATCCAAACTGTGAGCAGGGGAATGGCTGCCAGCACAGTGCCCAGGTCTCCCTGGACATCTGCATCTGCTGCAGTGCCACAGGGCCCCAGGCATGGCAGCAGTTGTGCAGACACAGGGACACTCAGCTCCCTTCTCAGCCCTGGGGCAGCACCCAGAGCACTGCCAGCATCCATCCCATTTGCAAGCAGAAGATGGTTTGGCACTGCTGCCCAAAGAAGTGCTCCTGGATGCCCTTCAAGCAAATAAATACATAACAACTCCAGCAGAGGAGACTCAAAAGCCATTTTTTAAAGAATATAATTTTATTAAAGGGTTTTAAAGAAATTGTCTTTGCCCAGCAGAATGAAAGGAGGGCTGGTGGGTTGGCAGGAGCCTGGCATTCAGGGTGACACTGCTGCTTGCAGCAGCGCTTTCAGAGAATCATAGAATTACAGAATTATTAAGGTTGGGAAAGACCTGTAGGATCACCAAGCCCAATCACTAACCCAGCACTGCCAAGTCCACCACCAAACCATGTCCCTCAGTGCCACATCTACATCACTTTTAAATACTCCTGGGATGGTGACTCCACCACTTCCCTGGGCAGCCTGTTCCAATAGTTGACAGCCTTTTCCATGAAAAATGGTTTCCTAATATCCAGTCTATTTCCTCTCATCCTGTTTATCTGGTACATTTCCTCTCTGCCCATCAGCCCTTTGGCTCAGCAGCGGCACCATTCCCACATCTCCCACTTCTGATGGAAATGTGGTGCTGACACAGAGGATCTGCACAACCTGCCAGGAGAGAAACAGCCCCCACAAAGAAAATCATTCCAAGACACTGCTGGTAGCCACGGATGCCCAGGGCCAAGGGAAAGTTTCTCAGGGCAAGAGATGATTTTGATATGCTCAAGTCAGCACCAGTAGCACCCCACATAGTCAGGAGAGGGTGCATTTACTGCCTCATGCAGCATTGTCAGTCATCTTTGCTCAAAAATGTTTTAAGACCCCAACAACTTCAGCTGGGTGTTATTAGCATCAGTCCTATACCCTCCAGTATTTTTCTAGGATCCCATTAGTGTTTAATACACCATGCTGGCAGCTCTGGGAGTCTGGGAGATCATCCTTCAGAGAGTTTGTTCCTGCTTGGTTCAGTGCTGTCTTGTGCAGGCAGGAAAGTTGTTGTGGATGGTATTTAAGCACCAAGGTGGATGTTGAGAGTAGGAGGAGAGCTCTGAGTAGGCAATATTTGCCTTGTGGGTGGTGTGGTGCTCAGTTCAAACTGTAAAGGTTTTCTCCACTGTGGTTTAAATGCCACGGGCTGTGGAGACACCCCAGGGAGACAGAAGTGATGGGTCCCCACATGGATTTTCTTCCCCCCACTGCTGACCAAATTTATTAATTCCAATCCCAGTATATTATCAATGGGCATTCCTATTTGGGCAAGCTACAGAGTTGCAGCCACTTAAAATATGGGTTAGAATAAATGCTGCTCTCCCCAGAGAGGGGCTGAGTGGGAGAGCAAGGGTGACACTCAAGTGGTTTTGTGTAGGGTCCTGCTTCAGGGGGGAAGCAAAGAGCCTGTCTCCTTTCAGGATATCAATGAGAATGTCTGATCATGTGCTTTTCCGCTATGAACTGGATAAAGAACAACATGTTTCTATATAGCTTTTCCAGCAACCATTTTTAGCCATTCAATCCATTTTAAGATAGGAACTGCTGACTTTCAGGGTACATTGGAGCTGAGAACTTATTTTTGTTAGGCTGGTTTCTAGCTGGTCTCTCTGAAGCTGCTACAAGCAGCGCCCAGCCAGGGTTTTTCCACAGCTCACACTCTGCCCTGGGGACTCACATCCTACTCATCACAGCTTGTCCACTCCCATGGATGTTTTTAACATGGCCTTACAGAGGGTGCAGAACAGTGGGGAAAAGCATTTCTAGAAAGGTTTCTGGAAATTTCTAGAAAGGATTTTCAGCAGGCACGAGACAACCTGATGGCATCAAGCTTTCTGCTATCCAAGTCCTGGAGCTGTTCTGCCTGCACACATTCAGGAGCATCAATCTTTGCAGCCACTTCCTTCCTCAGCTGGGACTGAAAGGCCTTGCTAGTGTATATCTTTTTTAATAAGAAGAAATAGGACTGTTTTCTGAGTGCAGGCAGCTTTTGTTGGTTTGTTTTCTTGTGTGACTTTTTTAGAGCAGCATGTGAAGGGCATCCAAAAACGGCAGCCTGTCCCACCTGCCCCACACTTCAGCCTCAGGTTCAGGATGCCATCCAGTTTCAAAGGGCTCAGGGCTTATTTTCCCTACCCAGGGAAGTGAGAATTGAAACATCACACACAGACTAATGGTGACCTCATCCTGCTCTATTCAAATTGGTGCAAGTTTTGTCGCTAACTCACATAGCAGCAAAATTGAGCAGCCTGTGGTACCTGAAGTGAAAATACTGTGGTTCTCTATTTTTACCACTGCAATTTAAGCACTCATGGCTAGGCTCCTCTTCTCCTCCCTGTTTGTCTATCCAATTGCACAGCACTAAAACCAGAGGAATTCACATTGTGCATTTGCACTGTGCTGGCTACAGTGCAAAGCAGGACTGTGCTTGGGGACACACTGAACTGCAGAAGAGGCAGAGAAGAGCATCCCTCCTTCAGCAACCAAAGGTGTCCAGCACCATCTCAAAGGCAGATAAGGCACTTATTGACCACTTCAGCTGTGGGAAGGTTTTCCAAAACCCTCCTGACTGATGGTTATGGAGGTTTCTTTGAGCTCCCTGTGAAATGCAGTATTGGCTGCCTGCTCTCTATAGACCAGATGCATTGCAATCTATTTCCTAAATTTCCCCGTTCAGATAAAGATCCCACTTTAGCCAGTCCCTCATAAAGGGACTGGCCCAAAGCAGCCACAGCAGCTCAGGATTTCGTACCAGGCATTCCTCCCATGCTGCTGTGTCCTCCTGGAAGGGCCAAAGAGCAAGTTTTCAGGTCAGATTACTGCACTGGTTACCATACTCCCCCCAAAAACTCCTTGTTCACATTAAACACCTTTAAGTATCCTGATGCCTTGCATGATATCCTTCGATAAGGGTAATAGGAAAAGAAAAATCCTAAGAAGTGCATGCCTCAGGATGTGTGGGAGGTGCAGCAAAGCCTTGGATGGTTTGATTTCCTCTCGTGCTCAGGATAAATGAGCATCTAGTCACTGATGGAGATCAGTTCTCATTCTTAAAAAAAACAGTAAAACTGAACTTTGTAATACTAATGGGTAAGATACTCATCAGCTTTCGAAGTTTTCCAGTAAGAAAATCACACTTTTATCTACAAACTACACTCCAGAGAGAAATGAAACCATTGGCAACTACTGAGAGCACAACAGCATTCGCGAGGATTCACAGGCCAAATAAACAGCCAGTCTAATCTCAGGGTAAAAAAGAACCATTTACTTCATGCAGCTCCTCTGATTCACACTGAATGAGCACATCTCTTACAAGAGAGATTACAGAGTCAATCCTGTGCCTCTCTACAGCAGAAAGATAAACAGCACTGCAGTCCTCTCATAACCAGTGTTGTATCAGACTACATCGTGCTTGAAAATCCAGCCACAGAAGCACAGAGAGAGGGGCTTCTGCAAGGTTTCCCTTTTGGAATTGTACATCAGATGACCAGGAATATGACTCAGGTCTGCTAGAGCCAGGTCAGCTCTCCTCCAGGGCTGTGTCACTGCACTGTGAGGGCAGGTCCAAGCTGGGGTCCCACAGGAGCTTCCCCCTCAGAATATCAAGTATTTTGAGCAAGCCACCCAGCCAGGCAGGTGTTTCATAGTGCTGGTGCTCCACTGCCTGCTCAGCAAGTGCTGCTCATTTTCTGGGGCAGCCTCAAACAGGTGGTTCTGATCTCAGATGACTTTTTTTAAGTTAAAGGGAATAACTAGAGCAAAATGGCAGTGGCCAAAGGCATGCTGAAATAGCACCTTCCAGAACACTCCCAGAGAAAGGCCAGCCTGTGCTGGGGGCCAGGGCTCTTACAGCAACCAGGCTGCCTCCAAAATGGACCAAAGGAGAGCACCCCGTGGAGTCTGCACTATCAGAGCTGCCCCAGGTGGCTGCTCCCAGCTGCTGCAGTCACTCCTGTCAGCTCAGGCTTTTGTGCCAGCAGGAAGAACTGCAGAGTTTAAACCATGGGGGCTCTTTGAGTTTCACTGGGGATGTACATCCACAGAGAGAGGGAGCATCTCACAGAGCTCACAGGCACCCCCCTGATTTCCTGCACTGCGTCACCAGCCTTGGGCACTGTAATACACATCCTTTTATACAGCAGGCACAAAGCAAGTAGGCTTCTTTTTTTCTACCTTTTAATGTCATTGATTGCCACCCAGGTGCAGGTGAATTGCCACAGTGCATCCCAGTGTCCCTGAACTGAATGATAAATGCCACAGCAGAATGAAGATATGAAAGATGACTTCCTGCAAGCAGAAAGGGAGCGTGAGCTTGAAAAAATCTATTACTGCCCAAGGTGACAAGAGCCAGTAGGTACAGAAACCAAAATTCCTACACTGCTCTCCCAGGTCATAGCGAAAAAAGACTACAGCAAGAGCATCTGCACTAAAATGAGCACCAGAATCATCTTGCTGATAATTTGGGTGTTGAACATTGATATGAAGCTTGGTTTTTATTTTTACTTTCTTCATTAGCACATGAAAGCATAAGGAAACTACCTGCTGTTATGTTGAGACCCTGAAAACCAAGGAAGGGACATTCAGGTTGGCAACAACCTCCAGCAGAAAGACACGAGGAAGAATTACTGCAAATACCCAGGCAGAAGAGAATTGCTTCTGAACAGCATTTCCCCAATCACCTAAAACCCTCAAGGCTTGCACCATGGCAACACATGCTGTCATTCCTTGCAAGGCTTGGGACCACATCCTGACAGCCACATTTTTGATCCTTTATAGAATGTTTTTTGTTGAACCGCAGGCCCTGGGGAGGAGGTGCAGCACATGGCACAGTTTGCTGGCTCTCTCTGTCTCCCTACAGTGCCACTCTGGCTGCACCTGCACAGGGAGAGCAAGTCCCCAGGCAGCTCTGGATGGGGTCAGGTGGGTGCAGAGAGATTTCAAAGCTTGGACTCACTGTCAGAGGCAGCTGGGGACAGCCACACGAGGGAAAGCAGCAGGCATGCTGAAAAGACTGACAACCTCTGGTCTGAAGACCACAGTGGTGTACGCTTTCCTGAAGTTTTGGGCACAAAAGTAAAGAGGCAGGACAGAAGATATTTCAGAATCTCAAAATGAAACAAGTTGATGTTCCTCGGGGTGTAAAGCAGCATCATCAGGCAGACACAGATATTTTAGGAGTGCTGCCCAGCTTCCTGCCTCCCCCCCAGCACAGTCCAGCAGTGGGCTGGAGATGGGATGGTGACTCCACCACTTCCTGCAGCAACCCTCCCTGTGCAGGTCTGCTCTTCACCATGGCAGCTGGGCCCATTGCCAGAGCCTACAGCAACTCACAGGGGAACACTTGCCTAATTTTTGGAGAAAGAAAGAGCACACTGAAGCCATCCCCTGTGTGAGCATATTGCCCTGACAGGCACTGACTTTGCAGCGTGCAGCAGGATGGGCTGGATCAGCAGGGGAAATGTTCTCATAAGCACAGGCTATTTATTCTCAGCTTTTCCCTCGGCTCTGGTTGTTTAGCACAGCTGTTTTCAGCTTTCCAACCATCCCCACAAAGGCAACGATTACATCCTTAAGGAAACTGCCACAGAAATCCACAGCAGCTCAAACCAGGTGCCTTTTCCACAAAGGCAAGAAAGCAAACACATTTTCTCACCTCTAGGAAAGCACTACTCACTGCAGCTGCAGGAGCAAACACAACCTGTCACCTGCTTTACACTATTGTGTCCCTCAGCTACAGGCACTGCTGCTGGGTCAGGTCACAGGGGACACTGTGTCAGGAGGGTAAGTCCCAGCTGCCACTAGAAATGATCAGAAATTGTCACTTCCCTCTTTAGCAGCAGAGGTTGGTCCCTCTCAATTTGACTGGCAAAGCAGCACATGCACGGATGTGCCACCTCATGCAAATAAAAAGCATTGCTGGCAGCTGAGAGAGACACACACTCATAACAGGAGCATGGCAAGGTGCTCCTGTGTGCAGGAACAGTGCAGGAGCTTGGCAGGAGTACAGAGAGGAAAGGCAACAGGCTGGGAAAGGCAGCTGCAAGGCTGAGAGAAGAACAGGAATATCTGAGAGACAACTGCTAACAAGGCTCTTTCAGCAAACAACAAGAGCCAAGTTATACCTGCAAGGGTTGCAGCCATCTCAGAAAGATGACAGCATCTCTCCCCTGTACTTTAAGGCTTCAGGCTCCTGAAGCTGCTTATTTTCCTTCTTCCCAGGTCATCAAGAGGCAAAGCATTCAGTGCTCATGCTACTTCAGATGAGGAGCAACAACTGCTCTCCCTTGATTTTTCAAACAAATCTGCCCCACTGCAGAATAGCAAGACCCATTGTCTCACTGCTTGGTGGCCAGAGAAATTGCTCAGCCTGTGCAGTGGTTGGGTGTTTGAAAACTCATTCCATTAATGCCATGAAAACCAGATTAAACCATCATTGTAATCTCACACCAAACCGGGTGAAACTCACACAAGACCTCAGCAGTGAGCTGTCACCCAGGCTTCCCTGTCTGGGAAAGTCAGACCATGAGCACTCCCAGTCACTTACAGAGTGCCTGTCAGCCCAGAACAGCTACATGCAAAGTTGTCATGTTCAGGAAAGCCAGGCCACCAACAGCCCAGCTGTCACCAGCAGGGATCTGAAGCTCTCTGAGGACTGAAAGTCTCCTCAAGCCAGAGTCAGTGGGCAAGGACTCACCCCAGTGCCATTCCTGCCATTTCTGAGTCCAGAACCACCTCAGCTCCAGTGGTGGAAAGGGACACAGAGTCACTTGGCAAATTGCATTATTATTTGAGATGAACAGGCACAGCTGCAAGCTGGAACCATGCAGAGCCAAGTCTTGAGCTGGCAGGCACTGCTCCCTGGATTTGTGAGCTGCATCCCTGGAGTCATCCAACCCTAACTGGAGCCTTTCACCACAACCCAAGAGATAAACCCAACATTTTCTCATCAGGCTGGCTACCAGGTGCTCCTGCACACAAGGAGTTTGATCCTGATCACTAAAAGGGCAGTGAAATCACCAAAGGAAAATTAATTCTGTCAGTGTTTGCTCATGTCCCCTCTTTTGTTTTACCCCATCTAAAGCAGTTCTCTTCATAAAAGAGCCTTCTAGATGAACAGTGACAGCAGAGACCAAAAAGACCACTTGCCTGCAGCATTCAGTGCCAAGCTTTCTCAGGTGAATGAGCAAATAGAACCTTGCATCTTTATTCAAGGCTAACAGTACACAGCCTCACCACTCAACAGCCTTGTTATTTCCTTTGGAAACTTTGATAATGTTTGCATCCCTGGCACAGCTCTGTAATAAGCAGCCAAGTTCTAGAATTGCTCCTGCCCCATAGGTACATTTCTGAACAAAAAGCTATATTGGAAAGAGCAAAAATAGCCACCCCGCCTGCTCACATGAAATCACAGTACCTGTAACCCAGTTTGCAAGCAGCACTGACATATGGAGACTTAACCCTGCCTGATCTTCTCTTGCCTATATCCAGCAGCAGAGAGAGGGGGAAGTGTAGTGCAGAAGAGAAAAACAGTCCAAAAGATTAGTTTTAAAATCTCGTTAACTTGCACCTTTCTCCCTTGTGAGTGTTGAAGGGCACGAGAAAAACTGAATCTTCTTTGCTGTAGATACACCAGACCCTTTCTGCAGCACATAGAAGGTGCTGCCCAGAGCTGGTCCATCACTCCTGAGTAACACACAAGCACCTCTCACCCTTGAACTGGCAAATCTGGCCACACAGGAACAGCTTTATCAGCCTCCAACCGCAACCCAAAAATAAAAGCAGCCTGTCCTCAGCACACTGCAGACACACAGAACTGATGCACCACATGCAGAAAGGAAAGAGTGGACACAAAGAACATAAAGGGGACTGAGAGAAACTGGGAATCAGGTTCAAAGCAGAGAAATGGCCCCTCTTGCTGGTGGCAGTTCAGTGAGGAACCCCTTGGCTAAGCAGACACTTAAAGTGCACAAAGGGTCAAAGGGAAAGCAGAGAAGTTCCTGGAAGAGATGAGCTCTGATGGTTTTATGCCTGTTCTCTTGGTTACATGGACACAACACAGGAAGAGGCTGTCAGTACCAGCCATTCCAGTCTCACAGGAACTGCCTGTTTCTAGCAACACCTAAAGCAGTTTGATCCAACATTTTTGGATACCTTGCTTTCTGAAATTGCAAAACCATACATTGTTACTTTATGCAATAGATTTTTTTCATTCACACACTTTTTCAGACCATGCATCAACTGTGCTGTTTGTAAATGCAAATCTGTTTTCATATTTTTAAGTAGAATGTATTTTAATTTAAAGGCCCAAAAGGTGTTATGCAGCACCCCAACCTCTCAAACAAGCCTTCTGTGCTTTTGTTAAGTAGATCTAGTATGTCCCAGTTCTGGTCTAAGTCTAAGCATTATCCAACAGCAAATGAGTATCACACCTCTTTTATGACTACTTAAATGCAGACCACTGCAACACATTAATCCCTGACACAGGGCTATGGCACAGCTTTAACAGCAGCACTGCTGCCCCCAGCACACACCCACTGATGCAATCTCTGAACACAGCAAGAGTTTGCCTAACATCTTCAGCATGATTTTATTTCTATCATCTCCTGCAACAAACACCTTTTCCCATTAGTCTTTCAACACTGACAGCTTTAAATATAGGTAGTATTCTTCAGCTACTATTTAAAATGACAAATTTCAAGGAGAGAATAAACTGGTACAAGCATGCTTTCAAACTGTCTCAATGAGAGAAGCACATCAGATAAAAATCAATGTATTCTTACTTTGCAGACAGCCCTCACTAATCATGACCAGCTCAGACGTTCCAGTTAAAATGTAACTTCACCCCAGCCTCTGCTTACATTACAAAACCACCAAAATATGCACATTATCACAACTCAGGCAGGAAGAGCAGGCCAGTAGTATATTGGAGTCAAGCATTACCATTCACACAGCAAACAAAAAAAATCCCACCCACCCACCTCACCCCTCCCAAGCCCTGCACAGGTACACATACAGGAAATTTCTGACAAACCATAGAAACATCTGGCTGGAAAAGACCAAATATTATGGAGTCCAACTGTTAACCCAGCACTGCCAAGGCCACCACTGAAACATGTCCCTGAGTGCCACATCTGTATTGTCAACACCTCCAGGGTGTTGTCAACACATCCAGGGTGGTGGAGGACTCTGACACTTCTCCAGGTGGCCTGTTCCATGGTTTGACAACCCTTTTGGTGAAGAAATATTTCCTAATACCCAATCTAAAACTCCACTGGTGCAATTTGAGGCCGTTTCATCTTGTCCTATCCCTTGTTATTTGGGAGATGAGACTCCTGCCCACCCTGCTACAACCTCCTTCTAGGGAGTTGTAGAGAGTGGTAAGGTCTCCCCTGAGCCTCCTTTTCTTCAGACTGAACACAGACCTGTGCTCCACTGCATTCCCCAGCCCCATTGCCCTTTCTGGAGTCTCTCCAGCCCCTCAATGTGTTTCCTGCAGTGAGGGTCCCAGAACTGGATGCAGCACTTGAGGTGTGGCCTCACCAGTGCCACATACAGGGGGACAATCCCTGCCCTGGTCCTGCTGGCCACACTTGCTAATACAGGCCAGGATGCCTTCTTGGCCACCTGCACACACTTAAATGTTTTTCTCTAATGGAGAACTAACATAGCATTACTAAATCTTCAGTGAATTAATTAATATAATTGCATCACACAAAAAGAAATCATGGTCTAGGACAAAGATTTTTGTATGCACCGCTGCTTTCCAAGGCTCTGGCAATTGTTTGACACCTCAGCTTTAGAGGTTAGACTTTCTAGTACACTTCTGGTAAAGTATTACACATTTTGTTTGTGCAGTCAATAATTCTCAATATGAAAAAACCATTTTATTGCAAACTTCTAAAAGGACAAAAGAATCCTAAGTAAAGCAGGAATCTGGCATGTAATGTGCTCAGAATTCTTTACAAAATAATTACAATCAAAGAAAAAATGCCTACATAAATCAGTACAAGTATCATAAAGTATAAAAGCTACAAGACAAGAAAATTATAGTTCTTTCAATACAAAATATGCTTCAAGAGCTGTATCCTGTTCTTGCACATTTCATGATGTAACTTTCGTTCGAGAAATTATTTCATTCACAAAACTGTTGTTCTTTGCCAGCACATCATTTCTCAGCTGCTTCAACTTGACTTTGATGTCTTCTTCTGACATACCTTTCAGGGACAATGCTTTCACTTGACAAAGAAAATCCTGAATTATCTTTTCACCTTCCTGTAATGGAAAGAAGGAAAAGAAAACAGAAAAGATGTTTAGATTGCAAGCAGGAATTTTCCAAATTCCCTACAGACATGAACTATTGTTCATCAGCAGAAACTCAGTGCAAGCAAAAATCATGGTTATTTTTGTCCTTGCTATCAAGTTCTGAACACCAGAACAAACCACTTAGGCTGGTACCAAGAGTTCTTTTTCAATCCATGAGCAAAAAGCACCAGTTGATCAGCATAAATACAGTATTTAACATTGTGATCTCCTGTAAGTGTTCCACATTCAATTCCAGTGTGCAGCCACATGAGGTGAGGACTGCCAGCAATAATAGCACCAGAATGGCCATATTACCCAAACTAGTTACTTTTAGAAGGGACTGTCAATCAAAAGCAACGTTTCAATATGCAAAAGGAAAGGACAAATTGTAACCAAGCAACTGGAGAGTGGCCGTCACCAAGGAGAACAGATGATAATTAAGCTTTATGCATATGCTTTTACACAAACAGGCAAAGTGGAACTTCTAAACAATCTGACTTGAATAGCAAGAACAAACATTGCAATGAACAGTATTCAGAATCCCTGTATTGGAAACAATGGGTCCAGAATGCAGAAATTGGTCTAGTCCTCTGCATTTTAGAAATCTACTGAAAAGTTTACTTTGTCTTTCCTCTTATCATTTAAGATTGATGCAGTAGTTTTCAGTGCAGAACTTTTTAAAAATTAATAGCAGCCTTTTCCCTCTACACGTCGTGTTAGCCAAGGCAGACAAATTCTCTGGGTGAAACACCTAAAGCTCTGCCATTTTACTGCCTAGAGGGTTTGTGGAATATTACGTATTACTGAAACACCCAAGAATAAAACATGATGCTGTAGTTGTCACAAGTGTTTGCTATGTCAATTTAGTTTACACCAACTTAGGACCATGCAGCCTGGTTCAACTAATCTGAAAATTCCTTCACCATGATACCTGACACAGGAAAGGAAATAGCAGAGTAACTGAGGTAGCTGGAGGGAACAGGCTCTGGCAGTAAAAAGCAAAGTAAAGTAAAAACCAGAGGTTTTGATCCACTTACTGAGCCAGGAATAACAAATGCAGTTGACCTCTGAAACTGAAAATAAAGTAACAGGTGACAGCCTCTGTCTAGAGCAAAGGCTTTTTAAATGTAGGAAGTGTTTTGGACATGAACTAAGACTTCAAGACTTCCATACAATGGAGGAGTACTGATGTTGCCAGGGGATGAATGTGGTACAAGGCTGTGGAATTTCAGGCTGACTGCTGGGAGACACAACTAAGCTCTGGAAGGTTTCTATGCAGGCAGCAAGGAGGACCCAGCTACTGAGAAAAACCAACACAAGCCACAAAGCAGCAGCCCATGCATTTCTCAGGAGGCTGCCACAGATGCCACAGCCAGGACTCTTAATCCAGTAACAAGACAACAATATTCTGAAATAGCTTCCTGCAGCCTTTGTTTTCCTTTACACTACTGCCTAACGAAGCTTCTTTAAAGAAACTTCATTTTGTGACACCTGTAAATCAGACATTCCAGGTAATAATTGCCATGTTCTTTGATATGACCAGCTTCTGAGATGTGACAGTTCTGGTGGGACACGGAAGGGCACAAAGGAGAAGGCTGGGTATTCAGCTTTTCTGTGTGAACAGATCTGCCCATGCTGGGCTCTAAGAACTCAGCACTCAGGAACACTCAGATAAAGGGGAGCAAAACCAGGTGTGACCCAGCTGCAGAGCCAAGAATATTCTACACACTGGTAACAAAAGCTGTATCTTAAATCTGTGTTTTCAGACAAAATTCTTGCCTATGTTAACTTGAAATTAATCTAAATCAAAACCCATTTTCCCTGAACACCTCTTCAACTCCTAATGAACATCATAGCCAAGACATTTTGTTACAGAAAAATGCATTATAGGTAATTATCCTCAAGCTTTAGGGGAATCTGAATCCTTAAACGATCTTGCTTCAGCTATTCCAGCAGAACAAATTTAAAAAATTATTCCTGATAGCAAACCTCTCTTTCTCTGTATAATTTTTTGGCTGGTGGTTCTCCTTCAGATTCCTTGGATTTGCCAATGTTTTGAAACTCCTCCAGTTCCAAAGCTTTCTCTCTTGCACTTTCTATTACATGTTTAGGGAAAGCTGCCAACTCTGCTACATGTATTCCAAAACTCTGGTCACAAACACCTGGATGCAGAGAAAAAAAACCCAACAGTTAGGAATTCTCAGAAGATGATATGGCTACACAGAGATTATATGGATATGCTTGTAATAGTTCTCTGTTCTGAAGAATTAAGTGTGTGACATTATTTGTTTCTCCCCAACACCTTCTGATTTACCTTTTCTACTAAAAATGATAACACAGACTAAAGAATATGCTCTTATTTAATTAAGCTCTATTAGAGCAGTAATTGCAGAGCTCCAAAGTGCTTCAGGAAGAAAATGGAAAACTCTTCAGGCAGAGAGAATTTCCCTCAAGTGCCTGAATGAAATTGAACAATGATTTTTATTTAAGTATTTCAGCACAGTCTGTAGAATATAATAATTTGCATATTTTTAAAAAGATATCTCTCACATTTACTCTACACCTATATATACATATGTGTGTGTATAGATAAATATTAAAAATGTATTCTCAATCATCCCTCTCCTCCTTTGCATCTGTACCACGTAATTCCTCTGTCTCCAGGAGTCATCATCTTTAATTGTATCAAAATCTTTCAAATGTAGCTTCACTTACTTCATTTAATACACTGTTTATAATGTGTTTGAGAAAAGGCCTCATAATTGCTCAAAATAATAAATTATGTACAGTTACATAAAACAATTTTCACTTCAGTATCAAAAGCCCTCTGATAAAACCTATCAACTCTTATTTGTTTACATTATCATAATTCCATTTGTCCTCCCACAGATATTACTACATCCTTTTAATTCTGGTCTCCAGAAAGGAGTTTAGAATGAATTAATTACACTTCCAAAGTGACTTTTTTTTTAACTAATCATCTACTAAATACCAGATAACCAAAGAATGGGTGAAGGAAGATCTAGCATTTAGACTTTTCTGTTTTATTAACTCTGTAACCTCTCAGGTTTCTTAAAGGAAATTAACACATTTAAGCAGAAACTATTCTTGATTTTGTATTTAAAAGACACACCTCCCCAGACCCAGAGCTAACTCAGCTCTCAGCTCAGAGAATCCTGAGCAGAGGCCTGGAGAACAGAACTTCATGTGTCTCCTCTTCCAGTGATTTTGTCACTCTTGAAGCATGAAGACAGGGCTGAAAGCACTGTATCAAAGTCCCTTGTCATGCTTTGCAGGTTTAGTTACACATTTCAAATGCCATCAAACCTGGTATTTGTTTCAAAACACAGCTGTATCCCAGCTGCCTGTACACACATCCTTGATGGAGAAACATAATTCCAAAAGAGAAAGAGCACAACACAAAGTGCAAAAACTTAGGTGAAAGATGGATGTCAGTTGGAGACCAGGTATTTAAAGATGAAGATTTCATTGTGCTGTTATCTCCTCTGACACAGGTTTAAGTAGATAGATAAGAAATATTGTGTCTCCATGCTCAACAGCACTTCCAAGAAAATGGATGGAATGAAAGACTGCACGTACAAAAAAATGTGCATGACTAAAAATGGCAAAACTGATTGAAGAAAAGCATAAAACTGGGCTTCTGCTGTTTTTATCAGGATCAGAATGGCTGAATTAATACAGGTTTTAAAAACAAAAGGAGTGGGTTGAAGAAAGAGAACTCACCCAACTGTCTGGGGAGTGTTAGGGGGTTTTATTGTACGAGTTGCTGTTCCAAAGGATTTAGAAGGTAGAAGATTTTGAAATTGTGTATATTGATTCCCTCCTCAACCAACATGCTCAAAATAAGGCATCTAAATAAAGATGCCT
The DNA here is from genome assembly GCA_013400955.1 of Drymodes brunneopygia. NCBI lineage: Eukaryota > Metazoa > Chordata > Aves > Passeriformes > Petroicidae > Drymodes > Drymodes brunneopygia. Next base: position 59,653 of record VZTZ01008985.1, on the reverse strand, counting down.
TGTTTGCAGATTCTGTACATCATCATCTCCTGATGCACCAAAACCACTCACTTTCAATGCACACTTGCAGCAATTTATGACGATTTTTCTTCAGTTCCAATGCCACACTAAATCACCTTTTAAGCACCACTTTGAGCATGGCATTCAGAAGGCTACGAACCTTCACTTTGTGGAAGGAGCTCAACATGTGCTGGAGAAGATGGGCAACAGCAGACTAGGAAAGAACCACAGACACCTCCTCTCCACTGGGACTAGCTGGGAACCAGGGCCACAGCACTTGGGAGTAATATTCCAGCAAAGACTGGGCATTCCCTAGGAAAGTGCACCAACAGTGCCCATTTCTAAGGAATGAAGATCCCAAAAGACAAGGAAAGAGAGTTTAAAGGTACAAGGCTGTGGCAGACAGAGGCAATCTACCCAGCTTTGAGCAGACTCTCAGCAAAGCCAGAGGAGAGCAGTACTTCTGCTCCTGCTTGCTTCCCCTTGCTCAGAGCAGTTTCTCAAGCTTTACAGAAAAGTACCCAAAACCTAATTGCAAGATTATAGCCAGAGGGGAATACAAAATTAGAAGTGGTCATACATGTAATCTAAGGGCAAGAAATGATGTAATTTCATGGATTTAAAACCAGAAGAAATGAGTAAGAAATAGTCAATTAGTAATGTCATAGGAGTAAAGTCAGCATGTGAAGTCAGATCTGGGATAAGCCAGAGTGTTCCACAGTAACCCTGTTCTACCCATTCAAGTGTTATCTAACTCATTACTTCGTTGTGGAACTCAGTTGAGGAAAACTAAGAGGTACACAAGAGTAAGAAAGAGTACTCTGTCCATATTTTAAATCAAAATCTCAGCCCAGAGGTTGCCAACCGGACTGAAATGCTCTAGTGAGAACAATCCAAAATCACTGCAGAGTTCACAACTAAATTAGATTGCCATAAATGGGCACACCTTGCAAGCCACAGTTACAGCCCTGCTTTATTCAGCAATAAATACAGGCTCCTGCTGAAGGGAGCAGAAACAAATGATGGGGGATATAGAGAAGCCAGAGGAATAGATGGAATTTGTGCCTAATTAAAATTTGTTTAATTTAATACTGAAAGGAATAACTGGATCCACTAAAAGATTTTAATTAAATACATCTAACTGATCTTACACTAACAAAACAGGCTACCTGTTGTTTCACTATGATGTCATTTGCTAAAAATTACCCATATGATTTTCCCTACATCAAGCTACTGCATAAATTGGGCAACGTAAGACTAAGTCGTATTACAATGAAATAGACATTATTAGAAACTGTCAGCCCATAGAAGGTGTACTCATTTCTCTTAGAAGAACAGTTTAAGAAATGTAAGTTTCTTCCATCAGCACGTTGAAATGGCTGATTTAGGAAAACAGAAAATAGCCTTCTGGAACCCTTCTCTCTGTCTGTAAAAAAGAAAAAGGGAGTGATTCAAAAGCATTGGCTTGAGTGGCAGAAATAGTCTAGAAATCTTAAATAATCATCAACATCACTGCCTACGCTGTTCACACGTGGACATACACACTGTCTATGGACAGAGAAGAATGTGTCTCTTATAAACCCTAAGCCTGGAGTATGACATGATTTCTGGGGAGAGGTTTTTTTCCATTAAGGTTTTTCTCTCTCAGGGCAGGATAAGGTTTAGACACAGCCTTACCTTGCTTGACACGATAAAGCATCGTCAGCGTGTCATCGCTGGTCAGAGCAGTGACATGAAGGTTATTCACTGTTGGCACTTGGTCAGCAAGAGCTGTCAGCTCATGGAAGTGTGTGGCAAACATGGCAAACCCACAGATTTTGCTGGCAATGTATTCTGAGATAGCCCATGCTAAGCCAAAGCCATCATAGGTAGAAGTTCCTCTTCCCAGCTCATCAATGATTATCAGGGAGTTTTCAGTTGCTGTCCTAAAAACACAAGAGCGTTTTATAACATTTGACAGCAGCATGAACTCTGGATATTGGACCATCACAAGTTATGCTGTGGATGCAGAGCATGGAAGAGGCAAAAGACACTTCTTATTTACAAAGAGAGTGACACAGCACCACACAGATCATTCCAAATTAGGTTCTTTGTCCCGTTTAGACTTTGGCCTCTTGGCAGCAGCTCTGTATTGACCACTGGAATAAGCAGAAGGCTACTTCAAGAACTTATGAACCAGCTATAAAGAACTTGAGATCCTCCACTAAGATCCCCCACAAAAGAAAAATCTTAAATGCACTTTTCTTAGAGCGCCTCCTCTCCCATCAACCCCACCCAACACAACCAGAAAAAAGCACAGGACTTGCCTAAGGATTGAAGCAGTTTCCAGCATTTCAGCCATGAAAGTAGACACTCCTTTCAGCTGGCTGTCTCCTGCTCCCACCCGAGCCAGGATACAATCCACAATGGTAATCTCTGCAGACTCACACGGCACAAAACACCCGATCTGGGCCATAAGAACAATCACCCCTGTCTGTCGGATGTATGTTGATTTGCCCCCCATGTTAGGGCCTAAAGAAGAAATGTTCCAAAAATTAATTTTAAAATAAATCATCATTTTACAATTCAACAGGAGAACAGGCTCTAAATTAAAACAAAAAAGAGTGTTTAAACTTATTACTCTCTTGCCAGAAAAGAGCAGCAAACTTGTCTAACAGGTGTAACAAGTGGCTCCAGGGCTAACAAGGCTTGCTTGTCTTTACTGAATGCTCCTTTTTCAAAAGAAAGGTGATCGGAGAACATGAGGGGCCTACGTAAGTTTCGTGACTTTTCAAAAGTACAAGCAGCCATCTAAAATATGTGTTCATAACTAAAACTAATAAGCTTTAAATTAAAAACCATCAGTATTTATTTCTGCCTAAGAACTATAGTAATTTGTTTTCACCTCAAACAACAATTACAATTTCTCTATAAAAATGAAACAGCTTAGTTACAGTCTGGGTACAAGCTAATGGGTGACTCAGGATCAGCAAACCCAGATATTAATTAGTTAATTGCAACTGAAGTAAAAATGAAATAAAAAGCATTATCCAGAAAGCTGATAATTAAAACCAATTTTACACTTTTGCTAACCAGAAAAAGCAGCATGTTACCATGCATTTATTCAGATTTTCGGCTTTTCTTTCTGATTATGTTAGAAGTGCTAGTTAATCATTCTCTAATTTCAGATCTTTGCTACTCAGAACGTATGTCAAGGACATCTGGATGGAAATTAAGATTCAATTAAAATCTATAAACACTAAAAATGTTTTCGTGTGTAGTAAAATTATCTTAATTACACCAGAGAAAAGGGTAAAAATGGTACAGTCATTGAAACATGTTTTGCATTTAAAATCAAGTTTAATACTTCACAAAGAAAACTATCAAAGAGGCTGCTTAAAATCTTGCCTACAAAAAGTGCCTATGTGGCTACAGTACAACTGATGCCTAGTGGAATTTTCCAAATCACTTTAGCAGGCTCAGGCTTTCCAGCTCCTGAGGTGGCCTGGCTTGTGGAGTTATATCCACTAAGGCTTTACTTTAAGGAAGGACTAATTTCTTATTTTCTGCTGTCCTAGCAGCTTCTCTTTTCCTCCCAACTGACTCTTTGTAAATTAGTGACCACCTTCTCCAAACAGTGCACTACAACTAAAATCACAATAACCAATTCCATTACTGCTGGTCTGGATGATGAGAAATATGCCTATATGTACAGAAAGATGTAGATTATCCCCAGTCAAAGGTAAGACTTCACATGAACACTGTGGACACTTTACAAGAAATATATAATCAATAACAGCAATAAATAATAGCTTACAAATACCCTTCCTTCTTTTCCAGAGCTAAATCTTATTCCCCATGCAAAAAGACAAGTAACTGCTTGCCCTTGATGAGAGAAATTGTTTTGGCAGAATTTTAATAGGTTGTTGATTTGTTTTGCTTGTTGTTGGTTTGTCGGGGTTTTTTTTAAAGACGTCATTATTGGAAATACTCAAGAGATTTATGAAGTGCATAACAAACAAAAAAAGAGAACAGAAATATTTACCAGTAATAATGTGGAACATCTGCTTGCCCTTCTCAAATGTGATGTCATTGGGGATGAAGGCCACCTCATCCTGCACTTCAATGCAGGGGTGCCTGGCACCCCTCAGGACAATCCTGCCTTGTCCCTTCTCCAGGATGACGGGCCGGACGTAGGGCACGGGGGCTCCGTTGGACACGTGGGCAAAGCTGACAATGGCATCCAGCTGAGCTATCACATCATTCATTGTCTGTATGGGCTCTGCATAACCTGGTTTGCATGGAGGAAAGAAACAAATTCAGTGTTGCTTTTTGCTCTTGCTGAGAAGGTACCTTGACGCCTATACTGAGTCCACCAAGTTAATTCATCTGCAGTAACAATTTTCTTCAAGATGGAACTCGCCTCCTGTGAGAGTCTAGGATGCAATCCTAAAGTTTCCATGCCTTGAATACCAAGGGGACTTCTTCAGACTAAGAAAAGGAGGAGGTGAGACCATGCTGATTATTTTCCCTCATCTGGAAATCCAGTAAGTTTCCCTCCTGAATTCTGCATTCTGATGCTCCTGCAAGCAAAGACACCAGGGACACAGCACACAGAGTTCAGACACAGCAGCCATCTATGTTTATGTGAATGATGGCACGGAGAGGTCTGCCAGATACAGTGCCTGTGACACCAGACTGGATGGCATCCCCAGCTTTTAAGTTTTGGTCTTTGGTTTTCTTCAGTGAAAGGGATGAAGGACTAGGAGTCTACTGGCCAAATTCCCCACTGTCTCCTCTGCTTTTGGTGAAGGATAGTAAAGAATGCCCTGTAAGCAGGCAATCTTGGGGCAAAATATATGGAAATAATTTAGAAAACCAGTAATTTATATTGCCATATAAGCAATGACTAACTTGATCTTATATTGCATATCAGTGTTCTTCACAGACCTCAGGTCCCACTCCTTCAGTCCCTGTTGTCCTTTGCATCTTCTGTTTGGGTGAAGATGCCCAGAGTCAGGGAGGTAGGTGGTGGACAGATGTGGCCTTTAGGGCCTTATTTTTGTTGCATTATGGGATCAGCATTTGCACAGCCCTCACCACTGCACATCTGCAGCAATGCCAGGAAAGGGTCTGGTGACAGAAGACAATTTGTATTTCAAACTTTCAGCAGCTGTCTGAAAGCCACGCCTCACTTTTCACACCAATTCCTTGGGCAATGTTACAGTTTGTCTCTGCAGAGGACCCTCAAAGTAACTGCAAGTCCTCCCAGCACTCCAGACTGTGACACCCATCAATAGTGGCATTCACCTGAAGCAATGTTAATGATTTCCTTAACAATTGCATCCTGAGCCTCTTCATACTCTTCCCTGTTCCTTATATATTCTTCATTGATGGCACTCAGTTTGCTGTGAAACAAAACAAGAGTATTTAGAAGCTGTGATGTTCTGCCTTCACCTACAATGCCTAACTTTTGGCCTCCTCACCTCTGAGTCAATACCAAGGATCCCCACCTTTTTTTAACAGCAAGGTTCAGCACAAGGACCACAGAGCAACTGACCTACACTTCATCCACACCAAGACAGCCTCAAAATTAATTCCAAGTTTAAGATCACACATAAGGACCAAACCAGAAATTCTAGCACCAACACATGACTCTTAAAAACATCTGTGTTCGTTATAGAGATGCTATGTGATAAGGACTAGCTCTTAAAACTGAATTTCTGGCTATTTTGCTACATTTTGCTGCTAAGCAACTGTGCAATTAGCCCAGAGTCCTACAACAGGCTTATTAGATCTGAAGGCACTGACTTCTTTCATTTAGTAAACAGCTCAGTTAATTACTGTCACCATGAACAGGTTCTGGTGCTCAAACTAAGGTGAGCTGAAATAAAGTAAAGAGTTTAAACAAGTTTTTATTCTTCTCAAGCTTGTTTCCTAAACAAAGAACAAGAGTCTGCAAGACTGAATAAGAAACACACCCAAGTAGTGTGCCCACACTATAGGCAGAAGTCAGTCTTGTGCTTCTAGTACCACCTACAGAAGCAACTATAACTTAACTAAGCACAGAGAAGTCTTTTTTATTAGTGATGCATGGGCTGCTTCACCAAGGGAAAGTAACAGATGACACAGTACAGGTTTTAAGTACATCTTCTCAGTTACAGAAAAGCCTAACTTCATCATACATTTAGATTCACAACATATTTAGAACCAGAAAAAGCTGTTCTACATTTCAGGGATGTTTTTAAAAAATATCCTCTGAGTAAATGTTAAAACAAAATGCAATTAAAGTTTACACTTTGTTCATTTAAGTCAATTGGTGTGAAAAACACCAACATATTGGTTGGTGTGAACCAATATGTTTGCCCTCCTTTACAAAGATAAGGATTATAACTATGAAAGTGAGCCATTAACAGAAACCAGTCACTGCACCATCACAGCCAGGGGACAAGAAGCTGAAGACAAGCCAGCAGTGTGTCCCTGAGGCAGAGAAGGCCAAGCCCATGCTGGTAGCACCAGCTAGAGTGGGCACAGCAGGTTGAAAGAAGTCATCCTTCCCCTCTATTCAGCACTCCTGAGACAACATATCTGGTTTTGGGTTTTGTCTTCCCAACACTGAACCTGGAGCAGGTGGTCACCACAAAGGTAGAGAGCTGGAGCACGTGGCACACAAGGACAGGCTGAGAGGGATGCCTGCCCAGGCTGACAGAATCTGAGGGCAGCCTGGAGAGAAGAGGCAACAGACTCTCCTTGGAGGTGCAGAGCAAAAGAATGAGATCCTAAGATCCCACGTTTCTGCAAGGAAAATTCTCATTACATCTGATTAGGAGACTTTTCATAAATAGTAATTCAGCACTGGAACCTGTGCCCCACGAGGCTGTGAAGGACACTTAGGGGATGGGCACTTGGGCAAAGCCTTGGGCTATCTAAGCTCAAGATAGGATCTAATTTTACAAGATGCATCTGCCTTGAGTGAGGAGGTTGAAGTAGCCTTCAATCTAAGTTATTACCCAATTCTGCACATGCAACTTTCTACTTCATTTGCTCTGTGTAAAAACACTGAAGAACAGAGAAACATCTGATAACTGATGCAGCCCTTGCTCCTGCGAAAGTGCTCTGAAAGAGCAAAAATTCAACACAGAAAACAGACTTTCCAGCTGATCTGTGTCAGAACTGCTGTCCAGACAAGGACACACTGAAACAGCCACAATGCAATTAGCCTGAAGACTTAAAATTTTTTAACATTTCAATCAAAAGAGCCACATAATTGAAGTTCAGTACAACAGAAATTAGAGAGGATTTGGAACAAAGGGAAAAAAAGGTAATCAGCAACAAGATTGCTGCATGTCACATTTGGTGATAAACATAAATAGCTCTTTCCCTACTGCAGCTTGTGTCTGTATAAATACTCACAGTAAAAGCAATTATGATACTTGCTGCAGCTAAAACAGAGAAATTAGCCCAAGTCAAAGTATCAAAAATAGATAACAGTTGGCAATGTAAATGGGGAATGCACCTTTTAACATGAACTCTATGCCAGCACTGCTCAAAATTTCAACCTGTGAGCCAATTAAAAAGGTAAAAATTTGCCATTCAAGATGCAGGGAATCCAGTTTATCAGCATAATTATAAAGGAACAATTCTATTACTTTCAGAACAGGCTAAAAAAACTACCAGTATCATCTCATACCTGTTAGTAAACTTCACACCATTCTTCTGTGTATCAATGATACTGTATTTCGAATTGTTACGGAGAACTTTCTCCTCCTTACAAGTTACTCTGAAGTGATGTCCAAACTGTGAATTGGTCTCCAGTTTGATACTTTTACCAGCTTCCAAACCTTTCAGATGAAAAGAAATAAAAAGAAACCAGCTGTATAATCACAAATCCTGCAGCCTGTGCTATTCCTGCTCACTAACCCTCAGCTCCCATGATGTTGCCTGTTTTCCTTGTCATATTTGCATTAAAAGTTGGTGGCTTTTTTTTTAAGTTGCTCTTTGAATGCCTGATTCATCAGCTGCATATGGTATTTTTTGCATAAGATAAATTTTTTGCATCAATTTTTTAAACATCTCATTTGCTTACACATTACATTTTGCAAGGAACATCAAAAGAAAACTGAATGGTCACTCAGGATAATGCACACAGGGGGGAAAAAAGTCTCAATGCAGGTCCTCAAAGAATGTAAAACAGAACTTGACTTAGCCAAGAGTTTGATGAGTTACAGTTCTACAAAATGGATTCTGCAACATATATGATAATTTCTGATATATTTTGGAATGCTGTGAAAAAAGAAGACCAAGTTATAAACCAAAAATCATTCTGCTTTCCACAGCTTGTACTGTGATAACTAAAGTCACTCCAAATCAATAATATAATAATGTAAACATCCTTTAACTCCTTTATAGCAGTTTTCATCACCTGAAAAAGAGACAGGAATTAAAGGCAGTTCCAAACCCTACCTAGTTCTTTGGCTGCAGTCTTTAGTAAGGACTGCATTTTTTCTTCCAGTTCATTCATCTTCTCTCTTAATTCTGTTAAATTAGGATCAAAAGAAGCCTTGACAAGAAATTCATGATTGTCCACCTAGAGGAAAATAAAAAATTTATATGAACGTAAGCAATTAAAAAAAAAAAAGGAATCACCTCCCTGATCATACACAGTGAAATGAATTTGTTTAATATTTTACTCAATTTTTTATATATATAATGTTGTGCAATGCTGTTTGTGATGGTTGGTGTCTGGTTCAATTGCAAAATAAATGCATAGCAATACTTGTTTTCTCAAATAATATACTTTATACAAGCAAAATATACCAATTTAACAGACTCCTTTCTGCTGAAATAGAGTTGTCTGCACATTTATTTGCAAACAAATAACTGAGCAGTAGGCAGGGCAAAAAGGGAAGTCAGAGGGAATGAAATTGTTACGCACATAATCTGTCTGCCACTCTGGGCTTAGGCAGCTAATCAAGATAAGAGTTAAAAAGGATGGGATGTTTCAAAACAAGAAGCCTTTGGAAACTGAAGTTTCTGAAACAGTAATCCCTGCCCCAAAAAGAGACTAGAGGTTAAGGAAGGAACCTACACAGTATCACCAAAAATCCTACCAATTTCAACCCAGCTCTTGAGCTGAAAAGCAGACATGGCTCCTTATAAGCTTAACATTTTCAGAGGCAAGGATGAAGCATGCTGTATTTCATCTTTTTTCTCTCTCTTCCCCGTGCTTCCACTGCCAGGTGGCTCTGTACCAAAAGCACCACCAAACTTTGAAGTTGCCCTGACTTGAGGAGGAGGCTGGAGTAGCTGGTTTTTCAAAGGCCTCTTATGATTCTGTGATAAATAGGAATGGAAGCGACAGTTTCTCAACTTTTATTACAGCTAGGTAAATGAATAACCACATCCCACGCTTTTTGAACTTAGATGTTTCTTTTTATATTAGAATGGATTATTGACATAATTTAGTTGCTATGACAACCTATCCTTCAATTGCACTCAGAATAGAACTGCGTGTTTTATTTGAACTCCCTCAAAATCCAGGAGGAATTTCAAGTCAAAGTTCAAATTCTAATATTCATAGGGACAAGATTTATTCTTCTGGTAAAACCAGTGTTGGCTTATTTACAGACATCTTCCAGTACCTTGAAAGGGGAGGGGGAAACCAAATCCAACATGCCAGATTCTATGGGATTTGACTAAAAATAACTGACTTGTTATTCCGTTTAGAAGGACAACAAAACATTTTTAAAGTAGAACCTGAAAAGAAATTTGTAGGGTTGGACTATGAAGGGTGAAGGCTTAAACAGCTGTTAGCTTTAAAGAAAACACAGTCCCAGGGCACACAAACTGCATCAACAGATGGTCTGTAACTGGTATAAAGCTATAAATTTCTTCATTACCATACATCACAAATTACAGCAACATGTCAATCAAACAGTCTTTCCATAAACAGTAAAACACAGCTGATGGATGCACAACACAACACAAAGAGAGAAAACACAGTGCTCCTGCCTTTGCAGAAAAGTATGCATGCTCAAAATTTTAAAGCCACTGCAGTTTTCACAAGTTCAACAAATTGCCCCTATAACCACATCTGGCACATGTTTAGGTAGTTCTCTTCTTTCTACAGTCAGCTGAGACCTATGCTTAGGATAATCCTAATCCTTGGTTAATGAAAAAAAATGAAAATCCTAAAAGACTCCCCAAGTAGTAAAGATACCCTGGCTACATTCTAGATTCGAGACATATCACTGTAACTTTAAAAATAAAAAAGAAATAGAGAAATGACAGAATTACTTCTCCACATTCAATACTGTTGAGATTTTAAAAAAATACTTTCAGGTCCACAGCATCAATGCACCCGAAGCATTTTTTCACTGGCTAGATCATTTCAGATAGCAGCTGAATATCTTGTTAAGTATCCTGAATATTCAACTGATATACTAATAACAGTCTTCATATATCCCACAGCTAAATTATCACCAGCTACTTAATATAGATGATCAATTAAATTTAGTGAGTGTAGAACAGATTGCAAAGTTCAATAAGAAACTTTAATTGCTAAGTAAACCCCTCCCACACACCAGCCTGTACCTTATCCATGTCCAGAGTTGTTTCTATCATCTCCAGAAACTTTGAGAAGTCAGAGCAGATATCAGTAAGAGGTGTTATAAATACAGCCAACAACAACATCTGGTGAGCTCCTGTTATGAACAAATGAGAAAAATTATCATTCACAAACCGCCACAAATTTACCAGAATTCACTTATTCAAGATAAACAACACAGCTGCTTAGCTGGTTAATTTTTACAAAGATGGGCTATGATTATTTCACTGAAACACATGTACATTTTTCTAAAATTGGCATTATCCTATCTGCATTCTGACTAAGCTTGTACCTATTCTGTCATCTCTGTTCAAAACTGGGGGTAATAATTCCCTTCTACTACGAGTAAAACTACAAACAACAGTACAAAAGCAAACGTGCTGTCTGAGTATTCCCAATTCTTGCACATAATAAGTTGACATGCCTTCTACAAAAAATGTAGGTCTTATCATCCGCACTCATAGTTTTTAATTTTTCTTAATAAAATATTACCTAATACTGGGAATATTTGGTATTTATAATATGGACTGCAACATAGACAGCAACTGAAATGTATGTTATCTGGTTTTGTTTTCCACAAAAAAACCCACATATTATACCCAGATCTTTACAGTCACTTTTTTCCACTAGATAGGAAGTAATCAAAATTAACAGATAGTCTGTAGCACCAAACTGCACAGAACACATATTGGCAGGAAGTCCATGGAACATCAGAAGCACTGAACACCAAGAGCAGTTCACAGTTAACACACCCAGATATTGCCAAATTCATGAAAGAAGTATTTTCTTCAGGTACACATAAGCTACAAATAAGCAACTATAGCCAGCAGCCAGCTGTGGAAATGTTCTGTCAAGTAAATGCATGTTTACATCTTCACAGCCACTTCAAGTTATGATTTAATCACAGGAAGATTAGCATTATTGACTATATGATTTACAAAACATGCCTCAAAATGAATCCAATGCCACAAGCTCATAGTCACTGGATTATGCACAGAATTATGTTGCTTGCCTCTAATGTTTACAGGCAAGGCTTTGCACATCAACACAGAAATACGGAATTAAGCTCTTGCTTTTCCAGAGTCTCTCAATTTCCTACCAGACTAAAAAAAAAAATTCCTAGCCTTCCCCAAGAAAAATTGCCACATAAATTTATAGGAAAACTGCCACAGAAATTTATAGAAGTCACACAGTGAGGACATGATTACCCAAGTGAATCTCTCCTCTCTCAGTGAAAGTAGAAAGAAAAAGTTTGGTTTGATTCCTTTTTCTACTGTGCCTTTTTGCTTCCCCATTCCCTCAAACTTTAGAAGTTAAAGCTCTGAAGTGACTAATATCTATTAATAGAGAAAAAAAATTACATATTGTTGACAGATTATTGAACTTGTAAAGATGGAGTTTTCTGCTGACTAAAAATTTTCAAAACCAAAAGATATGAAATGAAGACTGTTTTCAATTCTACATTTCTTGCCTGCTCTCATAATACCTTGGTTTTATCCCTCCCATAAGAAGATGCATCTAAACCAACCTAGAAAATAAAACCAGTCAAGAAGGAAGAGACTGAAGAGCAGAAAAAGTTTCATGACCATTCTTCTGAGTGGGCTTAGCAGTTCTCAGTGCCCCAGCTGACACAGCACACACAATGAAATGATCTTCAGTATCCTTGAATCAATGAAAAATGATTGTGCCTGAACTAAAAGTAGCAATTATAATTTGTTTCCTTGAGAGGAGTAAGTAGGGAAGTTTCATGATGCCATTTCATTATCTAAGCTTGAAAGGTGCATCTCAGACACCACAGGAAGATGTCACATTCAAAAGTGAGAATACATTGATTTATTAAGTACATAAAATACTAATGTATTTACATACAGGTCAAACTGATACAATGCCAAATTTAATTACATTTTAATCCAGCTTCAAACTCAGTATCCAACACTTGAAGGAAGTAAAACAGTAGAGACACTGAATAATGAGGATTTACAAAAAGTTATATGCATTTGCTTTTCTTAAAACACCTGGCATTAAGAGAATATGAACAAGAAACACCAGTGAAAAACTCTAAATTAAACTCCAACATGTCCTGCACCTGTATTCATAAATTCATAAAAAAGATGCATAGTAAAAAAAAAAAAATCCTCTTTTGCACCTACCTAACATTATTAGGATGTAAACTAACCACTGAGAAATAAAACTATGTACCATCAAAAAAGCAGAGATGCACATTGATCACAAAGCTTACCTGTGCCCAGGTGCAGTTTTTAATTTAAAACATAATTTACTTACTGAAGCACAGACAAGTGTTTATTACACATGTTAAAGACTTGACTATTAATATGGACTAAAAATGTTGTTTGGAAATTAAAATAAATCTTCAGACTTGAAGCACACAGTTAGTTTGGCAGCAAACTGACACTATCCAGGCAAAATAGACAAATCTCAATGACTAAGTGCACCAGTCATTTTGATAGTGCAATGGAAAGTGGGATAAAAGGAAAAGAACAATGGAAATTGGGATAAAATACAGTATAGGTTTACTAGAGGCAGATCATACCCATACAGTGCAAAGTCTGTCTGAAATATTGAATGCCTGAGACAAAGGGAACTCTGCAGATCTAATTTGGGCTGCTCTAAAGCATTCAGCAAGGTGTCACAGGAGATGCCAAGGTGCAAGATCTATGACTTCTGCCATGACCAGAGTGCAGATAAAGAGGACATCACCCACTTGCAAAAGATGAAGGAACTGAAAGGACATCAGTTCCTCCAGGGCTCACAAAAGCATTTATCTTTTTAAGATGTGTGAATTCATATTAATGCATGAAAGAAGGCTGCTTATAAATGTCAGAAAAATATACAGTATGGAAGGTATCAGTAGCTTATATTGGAATAAGATAAATNACAAAACAACGCTTCATACTGAGGGAAAGGCAGTCACAGCTGATGATTTCATGGTTGGTCTATATCCCCATAGTTGCTCTGTATCCCCATAGCCATTCATAGGCAAGAGAGCTCTGAAACTGGCACATACTCAGAATTGTCAAAAATCTTTCTGACTTTCCATCCCTTGAGGAGTTAAAACATTCTGTACAGCCAGAAACAGAAAAATTACCAGATCCAGTCTGAATCACTCATGTACACTGAAAATTACCAGACCATTCATGTACTTTGAACAGGTGGTACAAGTACAAAGAAAAACAAAAATAACACACCACCTATTTTAAACTATCTTTAATATACTGCTGGTGATTGCCCTTCTAAGTCCAACTGATTCATGTGCTGAACAGGAAGAACCTTTTGCAGTCTATTAACTTTTCCATATGGTGAGCTTAGCAGTTTGCCTTACACAGCTTGCTCCTCAAAACCCTAAAAATGGAATTGTTTCCTACCCCAATGTTATGACAGAGGAACTCTGTTGATCCAAATGGCAACTAATATAAAAATAAGTGAAGACAGGAAGCCAGCATTCTGAACTAACACCTCAATATGACAGGAATCCAACAGCTCCATGTCAAGGCTAAAACAAGCTTTTCTGTTTGGAAAAGCCAAATGGGCACGACTGAGGCAAGTGAAGAGTGGCACAGCTCTTTAAGAATGAGAACAAACAGAAGAGTTACATCTGTCAGCTCCTTCAGGGTTTCAGACCTTAACTGCTCTTGGAAATAACGCAGCCAGCGAGCAAAAACTGATTTAAGATTAATATTTTAGAAGGTAAGTTTCATTACTTAAAGTCATAAAACTATAGTACAGAAAAGTATAAGACAATAGGTAGCGTTATTTTCTACTCAAATAGAGGGAAGAAATTTTTGTAACCACACCATTTCAAACAACATTAGTTTATAAGGCTTTGGTGCTTGCTTTACACAAAGAGAATTTCTAACAAAATTAATGGACTTCCACAAAAATGAGCTTTCTGGTAGGTTAGAACTCCTATTGCTAAATTGAATCACCCCCTTGTTATGCTGATCTTATTCTGCATTTTCTTGGTAACACACAGAAAAGGAAAAGAAATAGCACCTTTTGTATTTTCTAGACTTGCTTGTCACAGCATTGTGTTTCCTACTAATGAGGATTGGAAGAAACCCTGCCATGTTACTTGTATCAAATACAGGAGCATTATGATTAAAAAAAAAACATTTTAGTTATACCAATAATACTTAACCTGGTGGGGTTTGACAACATTTGAGTGGATGACAACAACACTGTATGAATGGTATCTTGTTTGTAAGACCACAATACACACACAATTGGTCAAGAATTCTTAGAGACAAGTCCATATCAAAGATTCCCACACCATCACCCAACAGCTCAAATATCCCAGCTACACACTAATTGGAACACATTCTCCTGCAAAGATTTGGCTGTGTATATTTTTAAGTATCTGACTGGCATTTCAAAATTTCAGCTCATTTCAAATTCAGATGCGTTTAAGCTTTATTCCTGCAACCAAAGCACACAGGAAAAAAAGTAATCTTCGGAAATCTACGCTCTATTTCTTTGCATCATCAGTATACTACAAAACATTGAGAATAGATGGGGTAGCATTACCTTCATGTTTTTCTAGTGCTTGTACAACATTAGGCAGTTGATTGATAGCCTGGTACATTCGGTAACAGTCTTGTAAGCTTGCTGCTTGTCTCTGAAATTTCTTTGCCAGCCGGTTGAGGTCTGGAAAGCGACGTAACAGATCTTCTTGAAGGCACTGACGTAGCTCTGGATCCATCACAAAAGCTTCAACCAAATTCAACCTAAATAAGAAATTCATAACCATGATTAGCATGGCATGACCTGTAATTCTTTTATGTCACCAGTTAGAATAAAAACACTTATCTGACAGTTTCTATCTATACTTTCTGTATGGCCTTATCCTCTAGTCAACTTCCCTGGTGAAAAAAAAACACATGAAAATAAGACAACACATAAGCTGAGAAAGGAAGGATATTTAGCCTGTGTCATGCTTCTGTAGTTTTGAAGTTGGGATTTTTAATCCACAGCACTGGAGTGTAATTGTTTCAAATGCAAATACCAACATCTCTCCTGTAGGTAAAGCTGACTCTCAGAATCGACTTTCAGATTAATCCTTTCCCTTCATTAAAAAAAAAGTCTTCCAGTAGTCTATGGAAGAAGACATACTAAGCAGGAAAAAACTCCTCACTGTTGGCAGAGTTTATCTCCCTGTGGTCAAGGCCAACATTGCCACTATGCAGCTGTGCAAGCCTGGACCATGGGATGGGAATCCCGGTGGTTGGAAGGCAGCTCTGTGCACTGACTACTCCAACCTCTGCTTAAAGCAGAGTGACAGCTAAAAAGCCAGCTGCCCAGGATGCTGTCCAGCCACATTCTGGGTATCCCCAAGGATGGTCCCAGTGCCAAGCCCTGGAACACAGCCCCAGTGACTGACCTCCTTCATGCCTCTGAGCCTGGCAGCTGAGCGAGTTTTCAGCCCACCCCACTGTACCGGTCCAGTCCATACTTGGTGAGATCTAAGAGGAGACATTGACAGCTCAAGTCCCAACAAGCAATATTCCCTGCTCTTCCCTTATCCAACCCCCCAGACTATTTATTGTAGGTTATTGGGTTAGCCAGGCATGACCTTCCCTCTCCAAATCCATGCCAACTATTTCCAAACTACTGTTTGCCTCATGGCAGGCACTGGGGGACAACATTCCTTCCATGAGGGTACTGTCTGCCAGCCTTGTCACCACTGACTCCCAGCATGTCTTCCCTTGCTGTTGCTTCCAAATCTTCGTTTGGTATTTTGTTGGGGGTTTTTTTTCTGTATTTTTTTAATTATTAGTATGGGGTTTTAAAAAAAGTGAAATAAATATTCTGAAAGCAAGCATAAATCTCAACCAGAAGTGACAGAGCATTAAATTGTATTTCTCCACTAGAAGCAAGCAAATTCTCATACCTTTTTTGGGGTTTCTGCATCAGTTAATATTGCCATCTCTACACATTTTGCATTTGCAGTTAAAAAAGGAAGTCAGATATTGTTAATTTTGGAACACTGGGGAGGTCAGTGTTCTTTGATCACACTTACAGAATACCAAGGAAGAGCTCTGCCTCCTTCAGAGACTTCCACATATTACATACTGTGCTGATTCCTGGTTAATAATATCTATCAATATCTTTGCTTCAGCAGGGAAGTTAATTTTATCTAGAGACACACAAGCAAAGAAAGGACAGCTTTCACCACATTATTTCGGCTGGTTTGCTTACTGGCAGAAAAATGCATTTGTTTCAATTACAGTAACATCTGCATTTGCAAACTGCATTGGAAATGACTTTTTTTTTTTGTCATTCTGACACCAGTAATCTCTACATTACACTGCAGTGCTCTGTAGAGTGCCAGACACTGGCAGCAGTACACAGGGGTTAACACAGTCCACTGCTTCAGGTAATTAGCAAAGACTTTGTCAGGAAACAAAGGCTTTGGCTAAAGCAACAAAAGAGGCAGAAACCGCTGGACAGGTAGTGGTACATTTCTGCACACATAAAATTCCAAAGAAATGTCCTTCTGTTTCAAAAAATATTCTACCCCCACGCTCCAGTCAATCTTCTGTATTACAGAAAAAAAAAAAAATCTACGAAAAGGATGAGAGA
>VZTZ01008985.1:0-41992 GCA_013400955.1 Drymodes brunneopygia | reverse complement strand
AAAAATCCCTATCTTTCTTCACTTAAAAAAAACACCAGGAAGAAAGCAAGACACATTTGGAATATTTCTCCATTATCAAAGTGAACTTTAATCCAGAAAAATACTATTCCTGCCTGCAACAGGAAACCAGAGTTTCCTGGGTTTATCTAACCTGCTTCAACTACTGACTACTCCATGACTTCAACTTTAAAATTTCAAGTACAAAAACTACATTTCTTTTCTTATTTTGATGACAAATTTTACACACGCAAGAACGTGCAAAATTCAAGTTTGCCATCAACATCAGATCCTATCTTGCCCTCTCATGGCTTATGTTTAAAGTGAGAGAACTTAGATTCTCTTCCAAGGGGTCCTTAGAAAATCAGTAATTCTGGCATATGAATATATACACAGAATCACTTCTGAAAACTTACTAAATTTTGCACAGCTGCTATAAGTAATTCAAGAACATCCCAAGCTTCCGTAGTCTTGAGCTTATCTTTACCAGAATCCAGATTAATTTTTTTTCGCTTGTGCCTTTTGCGCAAACAAACTCTTCACTTTCATCCCACGACTCCCTCAGCTTGTTCAACAGCCTCCTGGATAAAGACCTGTCAAAGGCCTTTTGAAAGCTCTAATTTATTTTTTCCCCTCCTCTTTTGTCCACAATGACAAGTTCAAAGAGTTCTCAGATCAGCATGAACAATTTTCCTCTGCCAAAACCATGATAATTAGACTAACATTTCATGACCTTCCTGGTGCTGCTCTATCTTCCCCCCTACATTTGCCAACCACAAAGATACATCTGACAGGATTGTGTTCATGCCACATTTTGCATAACAATTTCCTGTTGGTAAGAATACATACAAGGTTGCTGAATAGAAAGGGCTACGTTAAGGTAATGCAACCATAAGCCATGAATAATGCTCACGAGTAATAATGAAATCAAATGACAGGTTGTTTTTAATATAAAGTTCAGCTAAGGGAAAAAAAAAAGGAAATACAAAAGGAAACAAATTTTTAAAATCCAAGAAAGCGTAATCAAACAACAACTGACAACACTAGATAACTTGTTTCTGCCACACAGCCAAAGGGAAAGGAAAATAGGGCAAAACTTTCCACCACAGATCTAAGGCAGTTACAGTCAAGATAACAGAAACAATTATAAGTAGTGAAACCACACTAGAACATAAAGGAAATCTTTGTTTCAAGACAGTTATTTAAATTTGCAAATAAAACCACAAAAACAGAGAACAAGACTTCAGCTAATGTAACTGAAAATCAACACAAGTGCTTTTCTTGAACTTGGAAGCAGTAACCACCTTTTATTCCTGCTATGCAAAACCAGGGCTGCTTACCAGCTCTGAATTCTGTGCACTAACAAGAATCATTAGGCTTAGTGTGCTCTGAGACAGGGAGAGGAAAAAACACACCTGAGTTTCTGCTGGATATTCTGGAACCCAACTCAAAACTTCCCATCTTTTCCCCAGTTTTATTGTTAAAAAGAGGCATCTCTTGAACCAGCTACTGACAGAAGGCCAACATGCCACACACACGCACAGAAAAAGACAACAAAAATCTGTTTTGAATCTAATATATGTCACACACTTTCCCAAGCCTTGACACACTCTGCCATTCCACTGATGTTTGCCCCACATTTGGAATCAGCAGAGATTGCTCCTTCTCGTGCTACACCTATGCAGCATTTTTCATCACCATTTTAAGGTACCTCAACACAGACATTGTCAGGAGGGTTTACTTGTATTTCTAGGTTTTTACACAGCTGAATATCAAAGTTTAAGTTAAGAGGAAAACATTAACCATGCCAGATTTGTATACAGATTTTATGAAGAAAGAATTCTGTATGTAGAAATAATAACTACACTAACAGACTACAATAAAAGACCAGAGTTAGAAGGAATAAAGTATTTATAATGCCTGAGCAGGACTGGCCAGCACCAAAAAAAAAAAAAAAAATCTAACAAACCAGCGTGCAGTAAGATGAGTTATAAAGCACCTAAAGTTTTAATTTCTCCTCCATCAACATCCTACAAAACCCTGGACAGTTCAGCACCTCTCTGTGCATGCAGGAAAGAAAATGCTTTCCTCAAGCACTTCTGGTCAGAAAAAGGACTCTGATGGGTTTTTTTATCATTTCATGAAACTGGGATCCATATGTAATCAGTAATATATATTTAATAATGAGTAATATATATTTACTTATTACGACAGGATAGTGACTTAAAATCCCAATAACTCATAGATGTTTTCAGAAAAAACTGTATTAACTAAAAATTCCACATAACACAAGGAAAGAAGTGTTTACACTGAAATAAATTAAGAATGCACTTTCTTACAGGAGAAGTTGACTTACTTTTAAGTAGACTTTAAAGTTTGTAACTCCCCTGACTATCTAACACCTGAGTCCTCTGAAGAGCGTACATTTGTACTCTCCGCCTGCTAAAGGGTTTCTTTGACTGCAGACTAAGATCAACATTCCTGTCCAATTGTTCTGCTTGATTATGCAAAATTTTAATCCAGAAACACCACTTACAAAAGCAGCATATTAAGGACTGGTTTAAAATATATTGAGACTTTCATCTCACCACAAGTTTCAGAATATGCACAGTTGTAGCAGTTTAATTTCATGTTTTCTTTATACACAGGAAAGTGGAAAAATACATGTACCATTATTTTGTTTTCCCTCAGGTTTCTTTCAAACTCAGATCTCTTCTTAATCCAATGCAGCCAAAGCAAACCCTCCCTGGACATACTTACCTTAGACATGTAAAATGATATCCACCACCTTACCTGTTCTAATTGGGTTTTCTTTGTCACACAAGGGACAAGGTATTTTAACACCCTGGAGGAAGTCCAGACTACAGTAAGTTTCTTTTTCTTTTTTTTTAACAAGCAGAAATGAGCAAGACACTGTCATAAGCTCCCTTTATAAACTTCTCACCTTTCTCCCAAAAACTGGCCATAATCCAGTTCACTGCCTCAGGTAAGCAGTGGATACCACCTTAAATTTGCAAAGCTCTTCTTGTGCCAAAGAACCTCTCTATGCTTTGCAGCCTTTGAAATATTAAGGCAGACACCCAAGACTGGCACATGGGGCCCTAAATCAGAAATGTGAAGCCTGATACTGAGAATTAGTTTAGTAATTCAGCACACACCAGCATAAAAATCACACTGACCATCCCAGGTCATTTTGCCTCAGACAATTAGAGCTGTTGCATGCATTTATAAGAATAACATCCAAAACTTCTCAGACAAGCACAAAGAAATAACAATGCAAAATAGCTAGGCAACCCACGCATGCTTTTGGAAGTGCTTAGTTATGCACAAAAGACTTTTTTTTTTTATGAAACTAGAGCAGACTTTGCAAACAATTAGAAATAATGTAACACAAACCCTGGGGAATAAAGAACCAGCAGCTTTACAGAGACTAATACCATCAAAAGCCCTTTTATTTCAGTCATACATCATAGGCTTAGGATCACTGATCTCAATCCCCACTCAGCTGACACTGGAGCCTTTGCACAGCCAGAAGTTGCTCTGGTTTCTGGCAGCGAGTCTCCAGCTGATGGCAACATTTACCCAAGGCACAGGAATAGCCTTGGAAGGGGCTCACCACAGGCACCAGTTCTTCCACTACTTTGAAGACACTAGATTTGAACCCAGGTTTTTCATTCACTAAAAATTCAGAATGTTGCTTTCTGGATGAGTTGTACACACACCTCTCCAGCACTTTTGAGACAGAACAACCCAAGCATGGGGTCGAAATCTTTCTGCTGTTTTAATGAAATTGTACCAATCTGGCTATACAATGTCATTCAGGGTTCAGTATCACAAGTTGTTCACCTGAGCAAGCTCTCCTCCAGCTCTCCCAAATTTGCATGCACACACAAAGGCCTGTAGTTCAGAAGCAGAAACCCAGGCAATACCAAGAGGCCTGGGTGAGAGGCTTATGCCCAAGTAATCAATACTTCTTCCTACCGTCTGCCAAAAAGAGAGCAGCCTGCACCTTCACCTGGATTCCCCTGCAGGCTAAATGGCTCAAGATCTCTTTCCCACCTGCCCCTGCCCAAACCAAGCAACCTTGTCGTTGTTTCCTCCTGGCACACGAGCACAAAGCTGGTTTTGTTTCCTCAGTTAACATGCTATGAATGTTTCTGCATTATCAAATTACTTCACAGCTTCTCTCCCTGAAAACCACTGCCATAACCTGAACACCCCCAAAGAGCTAAACTAAAAGATACAGTTGTTCCTGAAAGAAGACTTGGTAGACGACAGTGAATAAGTACAACGGTGTATATTCCTCCTCAATTCAGAATTTAAAGTGGCATTGCTGTTTTATGTGAGGGATGTGAAATTACAGGCTTTTAACAAATGAGAAGATATAATACAGTAGATTAACAGAAACAGCAAACCAAGGAACACAGAGCCCCAGGGTGATGCATTTCACAGTTCACCTGTGATGTCTGTGTTCTTATAAAGACAACACTGTCATCCCAGTAAGATGACAGCATTCCTTGGACTTTGATGATCTCCCTAGCTTCTTAAAAGATTTTGCAATCATTCACAGTTCTAGACCCAAACAGAGTTTCAAAACTTCTCCTCTGCCAAAACAAACAAGTCAGAGAGACCAGGCATGAGCTGGCTCAGTGGTACAGCAGGAAAGCTGACCTGCTCTTTACATAGACAGGGCATGGAGAATAGAGGAAAAAACCCTGCACAGAGGAGCTGCACACACTTTCCAGAGCTCTGGGTGCAGTGTGCTATGAAGCAGCTGGACAGATCAGGCTCCCTGACGTTAAACCTATAAGATTAAGCAATATAAGAGAAGGCCACATCCAAATATCAGTCTTGTGTCTTTTCTAGCTTTCCTAATTAGTCCCCAAACCATCCTACCTTGATAACAATAATGGATATTTCTAAGTTCAGGACAGTCTATGTACAGATAAATTTTGTAATTCAAATAAATGCAGTCCTCCAAATAAGCAGAGCTCACACTCTTCTATATCAGTTATATTTATATAACATAAAATTAATATGGATCAGGGAAGCAATAGACTCTTTACAACCCTACATGAATTCCTGCATACACCATTTGAGTATTATGTCAAAGGTTAGAGAGCAAATTAAAGCCCTAGGATTCTATCAGGGTACCAGGCACAAAGTAACTACTTTTTGTAAAAATCAAGCGAAGATTTGAAAGTTGTATATATTGCCTATGAGGCAAGCTAATAAGATCAGAATAAAAATAAAACCCAGGATTATCAGGCAAAGCTGTTAATTCCAAAATAACATCGGGGTTTTTATCCTCCCAAGATACTTATTCAAGTCTGATGATACCAGCAATTCATTATTTTTGCCCAAGTGTTTATGAACTTTCTGACCTCAGCAGATCAGGCAAGGTAAAGAAGAAAACAAATCTTCAGCAGAAAAATAAAATCTTTAGTCTTATTCTTGTCAGCAAAGTACCACTTGATGCAATTAAGGCCTTGCCCCTGAGGCAGACTGCTGCAACAGCAGTATTTTTGGACCCTGCGGGAAGGGAGTGCCTGGCATCATGCAGAAGAACATGCAAATAAAGCAGCACCACACCAGCACAGCTCTGCTTGGCCTCCTCTAGCCAGAACTAAGGAGGAAGGGCAGGACTCCGAGGCAGGCACACACACTCCCTACAACAAAAAGAGAAGCAGAGGAATCATCTTTCCTTCATTTACAGAGCAAGGCTGGCAGTGCTCCTGATGGCACCACCGCCCTTCCCATGGCCAGGAGCTGCAGGATGTGAGCTGCTGTTTCACAGGAGCAGAGGGGGAATGCAGGAGCATTTCTCCAGGCAGGAGGTGACCAGAGCTTGACAGAGCTCCCACTTACTCTCCAGGTAAGACTGAAGGCCACCTATGCCCTGCAGCAGGGACACAGACACATCTCCCTCTCACCACCTCCTGCTCAGGGCTCACGTCACAGCTGGGACTACTCCACACTCCCATGGCAGACCAGCCCTGGCTCTGCAAGACTCAGGTCCTGAAAGTATCAGAGCATTTAAAACAAAAAGTATTGCTCCTGTCTAGATTCTGAAGAAATTTTCATACACCTGTTCATCCAACCTACACCCACACCATCACCCCAGTCACAGTTAAGACTAGAACCAGGTGTCTTTTTATGTCCCATTCCTCAGCCTGGGTGTATTACTTACAGTAAGACACTATCCAGGTGATAGACAAGGAAAAGAAACCATTACTTTTTCCAAAAGCTGTATTTCCCAAGTAAGAACAAAGTACTTTTTCATTATTAGCAAAAACTGCCATTCAAACTAGTTTATGTAACAGTAGTATTTACATTTGATTCCCTGCTCCTCCTCTTTCACAGTTAAGGAATAACAAAATTATTACCCTTAATGAATTAAACAGCTCCACAGAAGAGGAACTGGGATAAAAAGGTGAAATTCTCACCTTACAGTAACACACTACTTCACAGAATGATAAACAGTGTTCCCAACTTTTAAACATGCATGTTTATACAAGAAAAAAAACCTCAGAGTATCTACCAGCAAAGTTGAATTTTGAACATTCAACACAGCAAATCCTTTCCCACCTCAAACCCCACTGCAATCTTGCTGGACTATGCAGTCTCTTACCCTCAAGGAACTGTACAGGCACAAGTGATATGAGGACTGCTCATAAAACAAGAAGTATCTCCCAAAATCCTTGTCATAGACATATTTTTTGTCTTCCCAATGTTTATTTCCATGCATACAGTCTTTTTCATAAAGTTTTCATAGTCTGTTTTCTGTAGGAGCTCAAAAATATTCAAATAGCATCTTCACAGCAAATCTGTCAGGAAAGCAATGGTAGTGCAAAGCTCTATTTCAGAGATTTGCTACTTTAATCCAAGGATAAGCAGATATCCCTTCTATCCTCATGTAGCAAGTTTGGCAATCTAACTGACAGCATAAATTAATTGGCAGAATCTCCAAAACAGTCAAAATAGCAACAGAAAGCAAACTCGAGTCAGATTATTAAATCTGAACAACTTCTGGCGTTTGTTGACCTGCACTTATGATGCTTATGATGATGGACCAGCTGCAGAAGAGCAAAAGGGTTAATTTTTGATGACAACTTTCCTCACTTTTCATGGACTAGTTTTCATCAGGTGAACAAGCCAAATCAAATTGATGCTTAGCTGTGAGACCAAAAAAAAAGGAAGTAGGAGGCACGGACTGCCCCTTTTGGCAACTGCCGAGTTTTCCTGGATTATTTGCTGTCCAACATGACACCCTTGATTGTTTAAGCATGATAAACTCCCCATCAAAAGATGAACAAGTCAGCTCCAGGAACACCAGTGCCAGTGCCAACAACAAGGGAACAGGTGGCAATCCACAGTCAGGGAAGGCTGACTGCACCTTTTGATTTAAAGTGGTTACAGACAGTGCGAGCCATCCCTGAAACAACTCAGGGCCACAGGCTGCTGCACGGTGCACAAGAGTCAAAAACACATGAAAAACTTTCACACTAAATCCTGAAGACCAAAGAAACCCCGCATACAGAACAGACAGTGTGAACAAGTGTCAAGGATACGAAGGCAAAAAGACCCTAACCTGAATAAAGACAAAAGCAACCAGTTTAACAATACTTTTTTTTGAACACTGCCATTCAACCAACACAGTATTTAGGCATCTAGACAAAAAAGCAACTGCCCATCTTCTAAGAATTCCTAATATACCTCCATTTCTTATATGGTAACAAGAACAATGAAGAGGATGGAGCAAGAACTCACCAAATCCTACACAGTCATGGGCATGTTCATAACCCCCACACAGTGAAACTGCTCCACCCAAAACCTTCCAGACAAATCCAAAATGGAAAGCAGCAGAAGCTGTTTCCCAGCCTAATGCCTTAAACCATGGAGGTTTTCTGCCTGTCTTGCTTTTTAATTAAATAAGGCATTTTAGGATCCAGTGATAAAACTGTCTTACTGCATGGTCTTCAAAGACTGGAGTCATCTGAGGAAAGGTGTTTCCATTATTATTACTTTTTGTGCTTTATTCCTTGCAAGTTTCCATACATTATTAAAATTAAGAGGTTACATTTATTACACTACTCCATCAACATTAATACCCTTTTAAATTGCTAACCTGTGCATTTCTTTAATCTTGTGCAAACTAAGAGCATACTGAACAAGTTCTATTTCTTAGTCGTAGAAAAACAAATACATCTTCATCTGCATTCATTCTGTACAGAAGAAACTCAAAACTGTATGTCAACAAAACATTAAAGACTCTTACAATCCTCATGCTTGAAAAATGAAATTAAATTACAAGTCAAGACAAAATTTTCTTGCCAAGAGCTTCCATTGCAATGTCCTAACATGCCACCTTTCTAATGTTTTAGGACATAAATTAAACAAAGCAGAAACAATAATGTGGTCACTGTAATTTCACAGAGAATACACCATATTCCTGTATCTAGAGTTCAAAATAGTGACCACCAAGGACACTGGTACAAACCTGAGAGCTTTGCACCTGTGCACAGCAAGTTTTCATACAGTCCTGAAAACTTAAACACAGATTCTAAGCAAAATTTAACTACGGCAGTAAGTGCCATCCACCTCATTTTGGCAGGATGAGAGCCAAAGAACAGTATGGCAGCTACAGATTCACATTTCCCTAAATAAACAGCAGTTTCATCGTGTCTTACAAGTCTGAAAACCAATCTGACATTTCAATCAAATTTTAGTTTAATTTTCATTTCTGTTGAGCCTGAAAATTCAGACACAAAAGGAATGACTAAAAGTTTAATCCTTCTACTTATTTTGCACCAAACGTCAGGAAGAAGTGGGCAAGCTGGAAGTATCAGCTAGGAGATACCATGACTACCTGCTCCAGTGCTGCACTACTCAATGCCACCTATAATTTACAGATTTGCAAGAGTGATTGCTGATCCCTGACCCAGAAGACAAATGATCTGGAAAACAAGCAGAATACAAACACCAACACATTGTCTTTCCCACTTCTGAAGGTGTCATGAAAGGAGTCTTTTTTTCAGCTCCTCAGACAAGAAAACTAAAGGTAAGTCTTTTGAGACACAATTATCTAAGCCTCTGAATAGGTTTTGAGTGCCTGGGATTTTGATGTAAATTCCTTCCAAGAGACATGGCCTGTGTGACTTGTGGTTGTCTAGCACTCAATCTCAGCCACAGTTTTATAAGTAAACCCAAATGAAAATAAAGGTAAGTTAGTAGTTTTGTAAAGAGTAAACATAGGTGAAGGGAGGGGAGAGGGTCAAAAAAGAAGCATTGAGTGTTTTAAGCTCCAAACCTTTCCCTAGGGAACTTAGTGATGGTAACTTTTGGAATGACAAAGGTGACATTTTTCTAACATTTCTGGAGGCTTACTGGAAGCCAACACCATTTTCATGTCACAGGAATGACAACTTCTTTCATGGGAAATATTTATTGCATCATGATCTCCATGACAATAACAAATCACATTTCTGTCTTCAAATCTGTTCAGATTCAATCTGTATCTCAGAAGCTTCTCTAGAGGCATCAGGAGCCCTCCCAGCAACTAAAATGTATTTGAAAGAGGTAATTTAGGCAAACCTCCAAGCTGGTCACATTTTCCCCTCCCCTCCTGAGGACACAGGCCACCACACACTACTGATTCAGCTGCCTGGAATCAGCCTGTGGCTCTGGAGAGGTCCTGACCTGCACTCAGAAAAGCACTGAGGGTCTTTGCAGAGCTGCTAACCAGACCGACAAAAGCAACAAAGCCTATCTGCAATGCTTTGCGGGGACAGCTGCAGGTTAGAAAAGAACACAAAAGTAGAGAAAACTTACTGCAGAACAATTCCCATTGGAACTCCAGGCCTCTGCTTACAGCCTGTGCTCAAAACAAGGCCAGCTTCAGTTGGACACTGAAAAGGAACAGAGGTCCCTCCACCCCTCTGAGCACACATCCCAAAGCCTGACCATCCTCATGCCTCACCCAAAGTGCTCCAAGAGAGCCAGGGCCTTTGATTATGTTTCTTCTTCTTGTCTCAAGGCAACAAGTTAGAGTTGGGTTTTCATTAATTTTTAAACAAAATGCTACTTTAATAATCAGTCAAGACAGATGCAAGAAAATGTTCTACAAACTTGGAAGTTTTACCCTTTTAACCATTTATTCACCCTGAGCTTCCCACAACTATTACTTCCTGACTCTGCCAGAGACAGGATTTGTTTCTACAATGTGGCCCCCCTGCAGCATGATATTTAGAAACAGAGAAGTAAAGCTCAAAATAGGCTTGGATCAGAGCAAGTGATGTTTGAGTACAGACTTTAACTCCTCTGAGACCCCTGCATCTCTTCCACCATGGGACACAGGCACATAAGAGGTTCAACTACAGTGTACATAAAGGACTAAAAAGGTGAGCTGAAATCTTTTGTTTATGCTGTGTATAAATGTCAGAGTTTATCCCAAAAATAGAAAAAAAATTAAATATATTCAGCATGAACTCTCTTCTCAGGACATAACAGAAGAAGAACTATTTTGCACTGTACCACATTTCTCAGACTTTCCAGTACCTGAAGGACAAGCATGCCATACTGAAGCTGCCTGCTGTATTGCAGTCAGTTTGGTTATGCAATTAATATTTGTATTTGCACATGCTGGCTCTGCAACTACATTTTAATTTCAAATATGCTTACTATGAGACAAGGAGGAAGAACCTCATGTACTTGCTTTCTGAACATACCACATAGGAGAAGTAGGGCTGCATTGTGTATACTTATGACTGATAATTATTTTTTTAATCAAGGAAAACCAGCTGGATACTGGCAGAACCCCAAGTCTTACAAGACAGGCAGCTATCAGGAGCCTCTATTTTCTCAGTTCTCATCAGGAGCTGCTGCAGTCAGTAAACACTATTTTATCTGAAGCATGTGCACCATGTGCTTTGATTTGTGTTGTTACTGAATCAATAGTTTATTACTATTACTGGACTGCTGATGCAACTCTGTGTTCCATTTATCCATATAGTTTAACAACACACTGCAGATTGTAAACTACTGAAAGAAGTGGATTCCTTTATCTCCAAAAGATTACTTGCACCACCTGCAGGTCTTAGCAGAGGGTTACAACAGTCTAACTTTTGGAAAAAAAAAGCAAAACTTTCAGACACCAAGTTTACGCTAGTGGGACAACAGTTAAGTCAAATACCTGCTGAATAAGCAAAACAAGAGGCCTCCTTCAAAACAGCCACTGAACTTCAGTCCAGCTTGGGTAGTTCTGCTTAGTTTGAGGAGTTTTGCCTGGTTAGTGCTAGAAGGGGTCCTTCAACATGGCACACTTCCAGCTAAGAAACAATCAGTAGCTCCCATTGATGACAAAGCAGACGAAAAGGAACAACAGTCCAGGTATTTCCTCCTCAAGCCACCTTATGTTCTAAACTGTGGTTTGCAATCCTTAAAATAGCCACAATGCATTGTAAAGTCTTCAGAAAACAACTTGGTGACTGCATCTTTCAAAAGATACATGAATCTGTCAGCACATATCACCAGCCCCACCAACAGCTTCTTTTACCATGCTTGTTCCTTGGGACTAAAAAAAGAACAGTCCTACACCCTTTGAAAAGCATGAATTTGGGAGGATGAAGCTTACAAGTGATTTATATTGCTTTTATCTCAGAGAATTTGATTCATCCAAGTAGTACTTGAAAGCAAGATGCATTCAGACAGAATGCAGCAGTATAAAGTGAAAATGTGTCACTATGGTATTTCAGTGTCCAGAAGTAGAGGTTAAAGCAGAGTACTTTTAACAAATCACAGCTCCAAGGACTCTGTGGCTGGGCAAGATACAGGAGGTTATCAGTGGACTTCTTTCAAATTTGTAACACTGTCCTTTACAAGCTTCACTAAGAGCTTAACTCCATTTACTTACTCCCCTCCTCCTTTAAATATACCTTTTCCTACACGCAGCCAACATTAGCCACACAGAATCGCAACACAAAACGCAGAGGTCACAGCAACTCTACAAAACAGGTCAAGTTACATATTCTGCCTACAACTCAATCCCAGTTTTATAAAGAAAACACTGCCTCTCCCAAACTTGGAAGATTTCTGATGTACAGTAATAAGCAAACGTGTCACACAAAAGTTAAAATTTCTAATGTCTACTTTGACATAAGAAATTACAAAATGGGAGTCCTAACTTGCAAAATTTTAGAAACAACAGAATCATAAAATTAAATTTGGCTCAGATCTTAGGATCCAGAACTGACAGACACAGATGATCTGGGGTACTTAGTCAAGAACCAACAATGAAAGCTTTTGTAACACATACTGGAGTAAGATACAGCATTCAATAAATCTGGGAACAAATATTTCAGTGTCATATTAACAACATTTCTAAGTGGCATCTGGTCAAGCTACTACACACCAGGCTGCAGATGATTAAGAAAAATAGGAAAACTTGTTGAAGAGAAGTAGAATAATTCAGTCTCCAGAAATCTAGAGAGAAAACTATCATCCTGGTTTTGGCTGGGATAGAGTTTATTTTTTTCTCAGTAGCTGGTACAGTGCTGTGTTTTGGGTTTTGCCTCTCCTCCCCATTCCACTGGGGAGGTGAGCAAGCAGCTCTGTGCTTAGCTGCCAGCTAGACTTACACCACAGCAACTACTCTTTGCATAACTTATTTAAATATCAGCATGTCCGAGCCAAGAATTCTTTTTTTGGTAGTAGGGATCTGTGCCCAACAGCATACACAGACATACCTGTAACGCCTTATCGGAAATATGAGCCTTAGAGAATCTATCAAAGTTAAATTCAGTTTTCTGGCCTCCTCTACTTAGTCAAAATACACTTTAATACACATTTTGTAATGCATTAACTGATGATTGCTAGAGTTGCAATTATATTTCAGATCACAAGGAAACAGCTATATTTAGGAGGAGTTTAAAAAATGTGTAACTTGTATTTGCATGGTGAACATACTCAAGACAAACACACACAGCAGGAACACAGCCTGTGCAGTTTTCCTTTCTGAAGGATTGACAATTATCTGTACATTCTCAGCAGAGACTTACCAGATTCTCTAAGGCTTCTCATCAACTGATACTGTTATCTACTGGCAGGGCAGACTAACAGTGACAGAGGGCAGGATCAAAGAGCAAGAAAGAAAAAGCCCCCACGTATCTAGGCATGATTAGAGTGACCTACTGCAACCAAAAGCAGCTTTCTTCTGGAAACAAAAGGTGACATTACTGCTTAATTGTTTGGGTGTTTTCTTGATTTTTTTTAAACTGGTAAACTTGAAGTGACATCAAAATATGAGCATTGGCATATGAACAACAGTCAGTAAGAGGCTGCTACACTGCTTTAGCCTGTAGCACAGCATCATTCAGCTAATCTAAACATATTGTACCTCCTCTTTCAAATGTATCATTGTAAAAAGCACTTAATTTAACAGTAACCAGTCAATTTGCATCCCAAGGAAAAATACATTCTGCTCTAACTGCAGTGCATTACAGGGTAGCACACACAAGACTCCAACCACTACACTATTTCTTGGTTGTGTCATTCTGAGCTTAAAAAGAAAAGGCCTTACATAAAATAGTTACTAACGTGCTTATGTCTATCAAACACGTAATATTGTTACCTTTCTTCAATTCTGGTCTTGTCCATAAGTGGTTGTTTGATCCACTGATTAACTAGCCTTTGTCCTTGAGGGGTTCTGCATTTATTCAGTAAACCAGCTAGAGACTGTGGAGAATTTGCATTTTCCACAGAGCTCTGGAAAGAATGGAAAAAAAAAAGATAAAGAAAAAAAGAAAAATATAAGTTAGTGAAGTTTATTGAGACCCACTGAATGGCACACAGCTATTGCAGAACAGAACATGTTTTTTTCCTATTAAACTAGGTACCTACCAAAAATGGCAAATGAAGCAGTGCAGCATTAAAGTACTTACACTCTGGTCCCTGGAACATGGCAAGCAAGGAATAGATTTGTCTGCTTTGAAACCAATCCTGACTGAACAGCACAGCTAAAAGGGTACCTAGTCATGGGGCACTTTGCACTTTGAGTAGCAAAAGTGGAAATACATTAGATATTTCCTAGTTTGCTCTTCTTAAGGTCAAAAAATAGGAGTCCTGTCCATCACAAAAAAGGAGTAAGAAACAGGACTTGAGTTCAAGGGGTTTAGTTCAAGAACTTTGGGGGTTGCTGACACAACAGAATCAGGCAACAGGGAAGAACAGATACCTGAATTCTCTCAAGCTTCCCCAGATCATCTCTGCAGTGTTATAAACATCTCTAAATTTAGCTCTGTTCAAATTATAGTTTACTACCTATAATTCAGGTTTAATATTAGCTGGACTCCAGACAGCCTTTTGGGCATTTTTGTCGCGGTTTGGTTTGGTTTTTGCACAAACAGCTACAAAGCAAAAATTTTGGTTAATATTGAACAAACAGGTTTGTTTCAACTCTTGACTTTGAAATTAAAATCTCAACCCTCTCTACACAAGAAAAGCCACAATTAAAACAGCAGGCAAGCATTCAACCAGGAGCAGGTCTGGATGCCTGGGATGTAGAACTAAAATCACAACAACAGGAAATGAATCTAGTGAGAAGAAATAGTGACACATTCAGCCCCTGGAATATCTAATATTTCAAGTGTATGGTCCTATTTTCAGTGTTCTGGACAGTATTACATACTAAAAACCTCTGATTGTAAGAAAGTGTCACAGAACATGTATATTATACAAGGATTACCTACTTCAGCACATCCAGTTTGGAAGCTACACTTCCATACAACCAACTGTATCTGCTGCACCATAAGAACTTTACCTACACATCTCACAGAGCAACTCAAATTACAAAATAGTTGGTCTTTGCTTTACTGCTGTCCAAAAACCTCCACACACACATCCTACCATGCAGGCAGCTTCCTGCTCCATGGTAAAACCTTTGTTCCAAGGCTCACAACAGTCCCTGAAGACAGACACAGCAGTGTATTTCCTATCACAAAACATGTAACACCTGCAAGGACTTGTAAAGGAATGTAGCTAAAACAGGACTTCCTAGAACACTCTCCATAAAGCTTGAGAAGAAATTTTGCTGCATTCCCTAGACAGGGACATACCAGCAGGAAATTAAAAAAATATATATAAAAAATTCAGAACGTCTCTCTTCAGGGCTAACCAGCCAGATGCTGAAATATGCTGTTTTCCTGCAGAAATTCCTCCAAAGGTAAATAGGGGCCATAATCTGTGATTTCTTCCTATAAATCTGAAATGCAAGCAGATTAGTTCCAAGCAAAGATCATTAAGTAGGGCTTGCTACTGTGGAAACAGGAAAAAAAGCTGATACACCACACCATTTTTCTGAGTCCATGTTTTCCTATAGCTACAGAAATGGACAAAGCAGAAAAACAGACTTGGCAGGAGGTATGAAGGAGCCTGTCAACCTGTCTGGATTTGTAGAAAATGTGTGTAGAAAAGGGAAAACTGACATCAAAACATGACAGTTAGCATGACACGGTGCTTTCAGGACGTTCTCAAGTACTGTCCTGTTCACTGCCAGCCCTCCCTTCCTGTCACCACCAGCATTGCTCCTGCCATGTGTTACATGTTGCACTAATATCACCTAACTCAGGTTTGTATTCTTTTCCCAAGAGCAGCATTACTGTGGCCACTTCCTACCTCCTTGATGATCTCCTCTCCCCATCCACACTTAAAATGAACTAATTAAGAAACAAAAATTTAAAAGGTGGTAACAGTATCTAAATGTTTAAAACACACATTGCAGGGGAGTAGCTGAGAATAAAGCTAAAATGTAGAAGTCGCCATTAATCAGGATCTGAGGAGTTGCAATTGAGCAGTCAGGCTCACTATCAAGCAGCTAATTAAGTACATTGTTAACCACTTACTAACTCAAGCGTGTGTTTCTTACCTGAAAAAGGTTGAGGGCTTGAACAGCTGCATTGTCTAGAACCATATATTGACTAAGATCAAAAGTAGACAGTTCAAATTGTCCAAAATTAGACTCGTCTGACAGCAACTCCAAAAACTTGATAACAGCTGACAAAGATGAAACAGCAACCTGAAGGGTTTTTTTTTTAAAAAAAAACACATC
Source organism: Drymodes brunneopygia (assembly GCA_013400955.1). Taxonomy (NCBI): domain Eukaryota; kingdom Metazoa; phylum Chordata; class Aves; order Passeriformes; family Petroicidae; genus Drymodes; species Drymodes brunneopygia. The sequence goes on along the minus strand of VZTZ01008985.1, from coordinate 25,893 downwards.
ACATTCTAGTTAGAAACGCTCTTAAATCCAAGAGAATTTGATAAATGCTCCTAGAAAATTACAGCTGGGGAAGACTTTGAGCCATGTCAATTCTGGCAGGGCTAGGAGAGACTCATCCTGTTGGACCAGACTTCATCTCCAGAGGGACATTCTATGGCACTGCAGTGTCTTTCTAGGCAGGTGCAAGAACAACACACAAGACATCTGCATAATCTGATAAACAAAATGTGAAGTTGCACAGCTTGCCAGCTTTCCAAAGCTGTTATCAGGATGTTTCCAGCTCAGGAACACAAACAAGTTATACTGCAGATAAATGAGATATGCTGGATCATCTCAGGACATGGTTTCAGGGTTAGTTTTCAGCCAGAACAAGCATCTGATCTGACTCACTGCACAGCATTGCTGAGTGCCAGCACAAAAGAGAGGCAGGAGCATGACTGACTTGTTCAGCTGCAACACACTTCAAACAACTTTAATCTGTTGTGAAATGACACATTAAGGGAGGATAATTCTGAACCTTACACCTGCAGTGAGCATCAGCAGTGAAGGGCATTTTAAAACTTGTTTATCTCAACAAATTGCCTCTTGTTTGCAGCTAAGAACAAATATGCAGGCACTAAATCATATACTTACAACACAAAAATATTATCATAAACATTACTTTGTTTTCAAACACCAATTTTCCTGTCATGCAAAATAATCAGAGCATTGTGTTTCAGTCCTTAGGCTAGACAGATTATGAACAGGAGGCACCTCTTCTGCAGTCTATTTGCTTACCAGAGCTTATATCTTAAAAGAGATAAGTGGATGGTTTTTTTCATTTCTTCTAGGACCTCTGGTATCCATCTCTGACACAGACTCAAGCTGAGCAGAACTGCTGAACACTTCAGCAAGAATGTAGAGGAGATCAGCTCACATCAGATGCACACACTACTCCACTTTTTAGAAAGAGAGGCACATTGAACATTGCTCACCTGCTTTTCCATCTCTGGCAGTGCTGCACTATTCATCTGCTCTCCTTTTTTTGATTTCAGCAAGCGATTGAGATCCTGAACAATATCTTTTGTTGTGAAATCTGCCTTCTTCCTGTCTGTAATCAGGATTCCTCCCCTCTGAATGACCTGTTGTTCACAAACACACACAGTTATCAATTACTTTCAATATTCAGGGGACAGATGTTGACCAAATAGAAGCAAACCCTGGAGTGGTATTTATTTACTGCTAATCTGCAGGGAGAGGAATGACAGACAAGATTTCAGAACTTTTGTTGATTAAGTGTAAATAAATCAACAAACAATACATTTTGTATGCATAAAACAAAATTTCTTCAGATTAAGATATTGGTCCTTCATTTTTCGACGAATCACGGAGCCTGGCTGATAAACCCAAAGAGCTTTGCAAGGTTTTGTCTGTCAGTCACAGTGGTTCCCTTACTTGTCTCAGCTTTCCCATCTCTCCTGCAGTCTCTCCTCCTGGCAGCACACACTCCTTTGGGCCCAGTTGAACCAGCAGAGCTTCAAGGTTTGAGAACTGATCATTATCTGGGAACTCACAGACACTCAATTTTCTCAGCGTAGTGTCGACACAGCCCACTCCTACCACTCTCTGTCCATCAGCAGCAGACAGCTTAACCCCCACAACCCCAATGGCTGTGGACATATCATTGTTGGCAAAGAGAACTTCCTCAAACTGGGCAAGATTTCCTGGAGAACCCTATTCAGAAAAAGAAAAATACCTTCAAAAAGAGTGTACATACACACTTCCGTTCTTTCAAAATAACAGCTGATAAAACTAAGTAGCAAACAGTTCACTCATATAAAATAGATAGTTATTCTATTTTTGTAACCATTTGAATTTTACATATCACCTACACAGAGGAAAGCACTTCAGGTTTCCTTTATTTCCCAACCTATGTCAAAGACACAGAGCAAGCTCTTTCAGCCTTAGAGCAGTAACAGATATATAGATATATAGATATATAACCAACACGTAACAAACAGGTGTCATTTTTCATCATCGGTCCCTAAAATGCCAAAACTCAAGGCAGGAAAAAGCCATGGGTTTTTTTTTCTTTCATCTCACATTTATAAAGAGAGGTGGAAAATTGTACCTTGTAAGCTAAATACCAGTCATTTTCTTTGACAGATTTGCTCCCTGCTTTGTTCTTGTAAACTTCAACTCTGTAATGACGAACCAGAAGCAGGTCCCTCACAAAAGATTCAAAGTTCATTTTACTGAGCACAACACTCTCAAGCTTCTGAGTTCCTACAAAAAAAGAGAAAAATACAATTATTATATAACTGAATTTATTCTGTAAATTTGAATGAATAAAAAAAATGAATTTATTCTTGTTTTCTGTAATATAAATGCCCAAGAATAGCCTTCAGAAGACACTATCTTAATATCAAAGAAGCAAACATACAGTTCATGAAACAACACATAAACAACATTCAACTGGTCAATACTAATGAAGAAAGCACACTCCATCTCCAAATAAAAACAATGTTCAGTTCCTAATTTCACTAAATCTGTATGTCAATACATACAAAGGAATACGCTCCTCTCACCCTTCCCCTCTCACAATATTCTTGACTTGGTTTACTAATTAGTATTTCACACATTTTGATCTAACGAGTGTCAGAAGTCTGCTACAGGTTCTCCTTCTGGACAACATCTTTTCTTTCCTGGATAAGCAGCTTCTATTGACAGAACAGACTGCCACCCTATTCACATTCACAGAACAGGAGTGCCAAGACATTTCCCTTTTATCATAATTTATTCAATGAAAACAACATCTCATAAAAAAAAATTTAACAGTTTACATTAAAACCTAACTTAGAAAGTGCTTAGCTGACAAATTTCTTGCTTCTGCTACTGTATGTGCAAGCAGATGATGCAGTTGAACAAATTTAGTTTCATGTAGCTGCCCAGAGGAGCAACCTCCCCATCTCCAGCAGCAGCCTACTCACAGAACAAGGTAGTTCCACTACTGGATAAATTGGGATTTCAGGTAAGTGCATTAGGTTTTTTTGCCAGGTTGGGAAGCAGAACTCAGACTGGTGTCAGACACATTGGAGCTAGATGACACACCAAGGAAGCACAAGCAACAGGGAATATCACATGCCTCTATCAGCAGCATGCCTTCATCACACTTGAGGCTCTTCCTCCCTTTACATGAGAGATGTTAAACAGCAAACTTCCACACCCATAGGAACTTATGGCTTTATTTTAAACAAGATTTTTAAATTTTCTTTCCTCAAACATCTAGTAAGATTCTTGAAACAGGTAAAAAACCTAATTCTACATAATTATGTTCTCCTTCCCAGAACTGCCCAACAAAACACAACTTTTCTTATTCTTTCAGTTAAGACAACATAATTCAATAGCAGGGGCTGGGGAGCAGCTGCAGTTCGTGTGTACTTTGAAATCATCCTGAAAGCAACAAGTGCAGTTTAATGCTTTTAGTTGGATATGGTTGATAAGGCTTTAGACGGTTTAAAACTGGAGCTGCTAGTCACGTGATTACAACTGCAAAATAACTTCTAAATTGAATATAACAATAATACTGATGCATGTTTCCAGTCTGGAAGACCCACCAGGTTTTGGGGAGGGCTGGAGTTTGGTTTTTTTTCTTTTACATATGAGCTCACCATTTGCAATATAAAGTGAAAAGCTCACGAGAACGTCATGCTCTTTTTAATGCTGTTGCTCACACACACACACAGAAAAATTAATTCAGTAAAAGAGATTTATTTTGCAAAATCTGAGCCAGTAACTCAGCAACATTGTGTTCCTTGAGACTAAGGCTAATACTAAGGTTTGTCTCTTCCAACAGGGTAATTTATTTTGATGCTCTTACACCTGACATCTGCAAGCTGCACTGCCTTATACCAAGTGATAAACGAAAAGCAGCACGGGGTGGATGAAAAAGAAAATCTCACGAAACACCCAGAAACACTTGAAAGTAAAGAACTGCATTCGGTGATTCCCGGCCCAAAAGAACCAGAGCGGACACTGGAACACGGACCCCTCACAGCAGCTCCGTTCCGCATCCATCCGCATCCCGGGAGCGGCGGGAAGGGACCGGCCGCAGCGGGAGCCCACGGCACGCACGAGATGCCACTTGGAGGCCGATCCCTCTGACACCCGCAGGCCTCGGCCTTGGCCACGGGGCACCGCCGCACCGCCTGCCAGGGGCTCCCAGGGGCATCCCGGGACTACCCGGGGGATCCAGGGCCTACCTGGGGCGCCCAGGGGCAGCTGCCACCACCGCCCCCTCCCTCTCNGGAGCGCGCAGATCCGGCCCGCCCGGCGCGCCCCCGCCGCCATGGCAAGGCCGGTGCCGCCGGGCCGGGCCTCCGTGCGCCTTCGGCTCGGAATTACTGAATCCATCGGGTTGGAAAACACCTCCGACGTCATCGAGTCCAACCTCCGACCGCCGTGCCGACCAGACCGTGGCACCGAGTGCCACGTGGAGCCTTTCCTTAGACACCTCCCGGGACGGTGTCTCCACCACCTCCCCGGGCAGAATTCCTCCTGATGCTCACCGTAATGTTGGACAAGCAGTGTGCCCCTGGCAGCCGTGCCGAGGTGGTCACTGCCTTCACTGCGTGAGGAGGAGAGTGTCCTGTACCGGCTGCCAGAAGGCGAGTGCCGGAGCACAGCCCCAGAGCGGGGCTGCCAGCCGGCTCAGTCACACCGCAAAGACCCCTTGTACTCTGCTTACAGCAGGAATGGTGTCCAGAGACCCCATGTGCTCCCTCCAGCAAAAAGAAAGCAGCTCTTGCCCTCATTACAAGGGGGAAGGGGGTCGCTCCTCCCAAGCAGCACAAGGAAGAGGACAAATGGCCAAAAAACTCAAGGCTTGACCCCCATTTACACATGGGTATTACCCAGCCCAGGGACAGAAAAGACACAGACTGACCTGCAGCACTCAGAAGTATCCCAAGTCCTGGCTACAAGGTGTTCCTCATGTCCAGAATGCTCTAGGTTTTTGATTTTTTTTGTGCTCTTTTCCTTGCGCTGTCCTAAGCATTTGGCTTTTCTTGATTCGTTTGCCTGTTTTATCTTGTACTGTAAAGGCACAAAGGAATAGAAACAGTACAGGTGACAATCTTTCTTTAGTGATTATAATGAGAAATGTCATGTTTCATCAGCTAAGTCAAGTCTTCTTGGAAACTTCTCTTGCCTTGAACTGCTTTTCACCTTTCCAGTCAAACCATTGTATCCCAGTTACCAAATTCTTTATCCCAATCCAGCTGCCTGCACATATAACCTATAGACAAAGCATTTCTTCTATTTTACATGCCTCAGTATTTGTATTTCTTGCTTAAATGTTATGTTCTGGTTTGTACCTTGTACAGAACATCCCCGTGTTTGCCCACCATTTCTTTCTCTTTCAGTTCTATCCTATATTACTCAGCTTCTTGAAATTCATCTCCCATCCTTCCTTTCTGCCTCCCTCCCAGCTGGTTCCAGCTAAGGAATGCTTTTGGACCTGTGTTTCTAGATTTTCTCGCCAGGCTTCTCTCTTCTTTCCAGCTGGTGAATCAATGTACTCATCTTTAGTATTTCTTGGTGTCCATAGGTGCTTTCCAAAAGGCCCTCAGATGCTCACTTAAGAACTACTTCAGATTTTCACATTAAATGAACTTTTTACTGGGCCACCCTGGTCTGAAGGTGTTGCCATGTGCTGCCCATTCCACCCCAGGGAACGCTTTGGTGTCCCCACCTCTGCCCCATCCCTGCCTCGTGTCACTCTTGGCTTCCTCTCCACACTTCAGCCTTCCCCTCCCAACTCCCAATCCTGTAGCCCTGAGGTGACACAGCTTTTCCAGCAGAGGCCTTCAAGCCCCTTCTGTGAATGTGTTTGCTGAGGGATCACGGGTGGTTCTTGTGGTGAAGAGAAAGTCCAATCTGACTTCATTTGACTTAGGAAGGAAGGAGCAAAGCAGGCAGGTCTCTAGACCTATAGCTAGTCTCTAGCTGTGTAGTTGCCCCAAATATTCCTCTTGCCTCCATAACAGTTCTAAAAATGACAGTGCTCTGACAAGCCAAATGCATTTATTTTCAGTATGAACAAGTGTACTTTTCCTAACCTGCTTTTCAGAAGTAGCTAAACTGTCTGGTCTGATACTTCACCGAAAGTGCTTGCTTGCAGCAATACCCACATAGTAAATTCAGCCTGAACAACTGTCATTTAGCAAGTACATTACCTTGGGAATGCACTCACTGTGTCAGGCAACCTTGCCAAGCATCGATAATACCAGGTCAGCCCTGAATACACATTCTGAATAGCTGGGACTGCTCGTCTTTGTACACACTGATGGTTACAGATAAGGCAGGAGATAGGACAGGGAGGAAAGGAGTGTCCCTCCCATACAAACATCTGGAGACAGGGTGGACTCCCGGGGCCTCATTGTCATCTTCAAAAGCGGTAAAATAATGTCTGCTAAGCTGTAATTGCTGCGTGTTTGAGCGTTTCCCTCTCTCTGCCCTGGCCTGGTTGCGCCTCCTCCTGCAGCGCTTTGCTCGGGGCAGCTCCGGGGGCTCCCTCTGGCAGCGAGCCTCCCCCCAAACTGGCCACTGCTGCCCTGAGCGTGGTGAGCAGAGCCCGTCAGCAACATTTGTGTTGTGGCATCCCTTGCACAGGACAGCTCAGCACAGACCACCTTCCCCCGGAGCCTCTACCCTTTTCTGTGTCCCATTGTTCTTCCCGGGCAGCTCCAGCAGGGACCGGCTGATCCGCACAGGTCAGCTCTGAGCGGGGACCATTTCCCTGTCGCCAGGCTGGCTTCCCCCACTGCGCTGGATGGAACACAACACTCCCTGCTTTTTCCCTTGCCTGCCAGCAGTGACGGGAATGAGAAGATGCCTGTAATTGTTATGCCCATGGCAGGTGGAAAACTGCTGCTAATCTAGTCCTTAATTAATTTTTTTGCCTTCTTAGAGAAAAGTTACAATGCCTTTTCAGTTAGGAAAATGGATGTCCTTTAACCACTTTACAGGGAAAAAAAGAGAAAAAATGAATTCTTTTTCACCAGTGGTTAATTAGGATACAGCTGTGATCAATGGCAGCTCGAATGCTTTCGAGCTGGTGGGGATGTCATCAGGAAATCTGGTAGCAGACTGATGTGTATCTGTGTGTGCACACGTGTCCTGCAGCAGAGACTTAACATTAACAAGATAAGAATATTTAGATAATGTAAGTTTGAAAACAGAAAATACAGCTGTTGCCTTGTAAAGAACCTTTTAACTTTCTTTTACTTTTTTCACTCGGATTTGGCACAGCCATGCTCTACTTGGCAGGCAAGTGTAAGAATTCTATAGTGCATTTAGAGAATAGTAGGGAAAAAACCCACTTCTTACATGTGTGAGGTTTTCACACACTATAAGCTGGTCAGTGTTTCCTCTAGCATCACACCACCTCCTTTTTTTGCATGTCTGCCCTTGTATGTCCCTGATAAGACAAGGATTTTAACAAAGTTCATTAAACTCTCTAGGTTTTATTTTTTTTCCTGAACATACAAGGCACCCCTGCAGTATGCCTGACTGCCTGCATGCCCTGGGATGGACCTTTACAAGACTGCAGCCTCTCCTGGGAGCTGCTAGAATTCCCTAACTAGCACTTCTAAAGTTGGAGCAGCAGAGCCCCTTGCATTTTTAGCTTCCTAGAATACTTTTCTGGCTCTTTCATGTAATCCAAAGTCACTGTATTATGGTGATCAAAGTCCAGCAGGTGAGGATATAAATAAACATGGTCCACAAACAGTGTTATTTCTCTTAGCAAACGACTCTGACTGTTCAGGAGAGTAATGGGTACAGTCCTGCCAGCAGACCCCACACATGCAACACTGACCTTTCATTTTCTAGCTGTGGAAACTGTGCTTTGGCATTACTTGTGTCTTAGAAGAAAGTTGTGTAGACTCTATCGGTCATACTTTCTCAAATATATTATTTGCACACTCTCTTCTAAAAAGTCTGTCATTGTTTTAAATAAACACATGTTTGATTTTACTCAGCAATAATAATAATGTATATTTGCTAGTGTAATAATTCTTAAGTAATAGATTTGCTCTTGCCTATACAAACACTATTTTCCCATGTTGTACATATGCACTGAGATATGTATTATTACTAGGATTTCTTGCACAGTTTGTGTCTATCCCTCTCTGCAACACAAAAATGTCATTTATCCAGTCTCAAATTATTTCATACATTTTCAAATCTGCCCTTCATATGCCTTCTCAAAATCAGCATTACATAAAAAGAGAGAAAACATGGTATCCCAACTTTGTGTAGAACTTCAGATTTTAAAAATATGCTCCTTCACGCAAGGAAGTTAATGAATAAGGCAAATGGAAGTATCAAAATATTTACCTAGTTAAAAATTGATGCAGAGACTACTGGCCCTTTATTAAGTTCTATTAGTTTGTTTCTTTTACAGGAAACTCTCTTTTAAACTTTGCCAAATGTTTTCCAATTGTATCAACAGTAGCATCCAAGTATCAAAACAGCAAACATTTAATATTTTGCTATTTGATACCATATTATTTTTCACTAGCAAGCATTTTTTGCCATATTGCTCTGTATATGAGAACTGTCACATGCATATGCAGGGAGTTGACAAAATCTGACAATGGTTTGGGTTTCTTTTTTTAATTTCAGTGCATTAGTCTCCTCTTGGTATATAAAAAAAAAATCTATAAAACAGAGTAAGTTGCAGGATACCAAAACACTAATTTCTCAGGTAGTTTCCCCCTCATAATACACACTGTTATGCAGCTGGGACTTCTGGACAAGTGCAGTGTTTAGTAAATAGAACAACACAAAGGCTAGTATGTCAATAAAACTATTTAGAACAGGAAACTAATGAAAAAACTACTACTGATCACCATTTTCAGAGCTGAGCAGCACCACGTTAGTACCACAGTAACTTAGTTTAGAAACAGTGCATTCCCTTCAGTTGTGGATTTAGGTGAACTCTAGGCTTTTTTAAGAATTCCTGTAAACTTCCTTGTTTTCTAATCCCTTGGCTATTTTTAGGCAAATTTGACAAGGAAGAAGACCATGATAGAGCACTAAGCTTCATATCCACTAAGTAAAAAAAACTGGAGAAGTGTCTGACTGCCTCCCTGTAGTGTGGGAAAAGCAGGGAGAAGATGATGTTCAAACAAACCGATTGGGACAAGGTCCAGGCCACACAGCAGCCAGGTACCAGCCTGTCCAGTCAAGTCTGCACATGTGCAGCTCCAGCCCAGCCACTGCACACAACACCTCTTTCCATCCCACAGGCCAAAAACACGGTGTGAAATGGGGAGGGAGGGAGGAGGAGAGAAACAACGGCATTAGAATATTTGGGGAGAAGAAATGGCAAGGATACCATATTGCAGATGTTTAAGGAAGTGGAGGAGATGGAGACTGAAGCACTGAGGATGACAATAATACATACAACTCAGCACAAGACCAGCTTACTGAAAACTTGGCTTTATTTGGTTAACAGCTTACAGAATTGTACAAAATTCATCACACCTCAGCAGATCGCCCACATACCTGGGGAGAAAGGGAACAGCACAGATCAGCAGAGGGAGAGCCCTGCCCTGCAGAAGTTATCGCTGACAAAGCTGCCTGAAAAGGCTACAAAACATTCCAGTAAGTTCCCTACTTCAGTATTTTTGTGCAATATCCAACACAGCAAATGCAAGCATGTGAGGTACGACGCTGTTGAAGGGCAGAAGGGATACTGGTGAGCTGTGACAGTGGAGGTAACACCACCACAGTTCAGCAACTTCCCTGTGATATCTAGCAGGCACACTGATGGGGCAGGCTTCACATTTAATTTCGTGAACAGTACATAGAATATCCTCAGTAGTTTATCCTACTTTTCCTGTTTCAGCCAGGGTGGGTCAAAAACATGCACCACATTAGTAACAAGGTTTGTCATTCAGGTCCTTATCTTGCATCTCATTATTTCTTTGGCAACAGGAGTTACAGCATTTCCTCTATAAATCAGACAGGCTGGAGGGATTGCTAGCCAACATTCATGACACAGGTTAGTGACAGCCAAAGCAAGCTCTCGTGTCCAAGGAAGGCTCTGGGAGGCTGAGAGCCTGTGGAAGTCTGGTCAGCATCGATGGCAGAGAACAGGACTAACAGCAGAGACAGCTCCTTGCTGTGCAACAGCTTTGCCACAGACAAAACCACAGTAATGGGGTAAATTGCTCTCCCCTCCCAGCTCCACCATCAGATGCCAGGCCTGCCCACTCCCAACCCCACACCAGAGATGTCCTAGAGGTTAGAGGCTGATTTTATTTTAAATACTTACATAGCATTGGAAAGATCAGCCTATGCATTCCTGAAATGACTACATTCTTGGCCTGTGTATTTTTTTATACAACAACCTGTATATCATTTATCACTCTTGTTGCATACTTTTCACAGCTTTAAGAAAAAAATCATGCTACTGCAATACTAGATGGCTAATAAAAACTATAATGAAAACGCTAGAATATTTTCAGCTATGCTGAGGTTCCTTGCTTTAAGGAATCAAACTACAAATTTGTAAGCATGATAACTTAAAGCAGATTATCATTTCACCATGGAAGAATTAGAAGCCTGTTTCAAAGTTTTATTAATTCAAGTCATAAAAAAGTTACAGCAACTTCAAATATGTACAAACTGCCATAAAAACATCGTGTTCAGTTATACAGGAGACCATCTCATTACAACATGGCTACATAATCATTACTTCCAATACAACTCCCACAAGGGTAAAATAACCATTTAGGCATGTATGCTCCAAAACCCTAGTAACAGCAGTTGTCAACTCATTTCATCATCATAAAAAAAAAATAAAATCAGGGAGCAATAGTTAAGTTTTACTTGAGTAAGATGGGGCATTTAACTCTCAACAAACAGTAAAAGTAGTTGAATGGTTACCCAGTCTTGGTTTTTAAGAGTTTTAACGATGATTAAGTGAGCACAACTGCCTCCCTTTCAGGAGGAAACTTTTAAGCGTTAAGATTCATGCCTCCAATGTTTTTGTTGTCTTCTTGATTGAATTTGGCTTGTCTTCAGTTGATTTACTTAAGCATTCAATCCTCTATGCATTTCATTCATTTCCTTCACCTGGAGGGGAAGAGGCAGAGGGAGATCAACATCTGTGCTAATTCTAAACTTTAAGATTCAGTAAGTCATTGGGACTTAACAGCCCAGATTTTTATTAGCAAATGGGTTTGATGCAACACTAACAGAACCAACCACGACAAACCCACCAGATTAAAAAAAAAAAATTAAAGCAGTGCTTAGGGTACATGCAGGAAGCAGACAATACTATTTAGCTACAACATTGTTTGGATTCCTTCACAAAAGGCTCCACACTTGGCATGAAGCACCATTGGAAAGTACCTCTTCAATGGAAACGGCAAGATCCATGCAAATACCTCAGTAAAGGTATTCATCACAGAACAAGACTATCAGCACTTCCTGTGGATTGCACAGCCCTTTGCCATGCATATGTAAAACAGAACTTGCAGTAAAACCGAACCCCACCCCCTCAGACCTGGGAAAAGCAGATCACCAGTTGCCTTTGAAACTGGTGCAGAGCTACACATAGGTGAAAACTACAGAATTTGAGTACTTTCAGTCTCCTTGAACACATCTGAAGCATCCAAAGTGAGCTACACTGCTTTAACCTACAGCAAACTTAGGAGTTTCTGGATTCTGATAAATGTCCTCCCCACACACGAATCACAAACAAATTAATTACCTCAGCTTTCACGTACTTCCCTTTCCTCCTCCTTGTGAGGACCTGTAAGAGACAGATGCAATATTTTTTAAATCTCGATAGCAAGTAACTTCATTTGGTTTTGACTTTAAAAACACAAAACTTGAAGCTGTCCTTTCCCCATCCTTCCAAAGTGAGGCAGGTACTAAAGAGGTTGTCTGTCATGCTCAATTACTTGGAACCAGGAGGTACTTTGTTCACCTCTGTGAATTCTTCCCAGTACTTGCTTTCCGGGTGACACCCTTTGCTTGTAACCTGAAGCAGTGACAGTATGCCCATCACCAATTTCCCACCTCCCAAGTCTGAAGAAATAAGCCAGTTTACCAAGGAAGACTTTCCATCACAGTTCAAACATGCATGTTGTTACTTCCCAAATTACATGGGTACCATTCTACTTGGCAGCTTCGTTAGAACTTACCAGAACAACAACTGCAGCCACTATTGCTATTACCACCACTACAATGACAGCAATAATGCCAGGAGTCAAAGACTTCATGGAAAACTCGGGTGCTATTTCATCAACATAGTAGACCACTGTCCTCTCAAGCTTCACGTCTTCGTTGTCAATGCTGACGTTTAGCCCAGCATTATTATGGAAAATGGATTGACCTTTTACCTAAAACAGATAGGAAAAGAAAGACTTGCTAGTTCACATTGTAGTAAGGCATTTATCTCATCACAATAATAATTCACTTGGCTTTAGCCAGTACACAGCCAGACTCCCAAGTTCAGTGCAAGACACACACCCAGCCTCTGGTAGACTTTACCCATGACACACTTACATCTTTCTCAAAGTAGTAGGCCACATCAGCTATATCCACATCTCTCGACGATTTGTCTGAGGAATTTTGCTTCAAATCAATAGTAATGTAGGGGTTTTCATACTGCAAAAAAACCATAGTGTGGTATTAAGAGGGAGGTAGTTTAAATCCAGCTATCAAATATTCACCAAAACATTATGATCCAGTCTGTGAACTTACATCCTGGATCAAGTTTATGGTTCCTGAACTCAAGCCAACTGTTTACAGTAGGATTCAAATTCCACTTTTTAAGTGAAGCAAAAAAAGTAATCCACAGACTAAGGAGAGCAGTGTAGTTTCTCAGCATTTCTGTTCATATTCAGCTATTTGCCAACTGCTCACTTTTGAGAGCTTCTACTAGAACTCATGCTGTACTGCATTAGTCAAGTAAGAGTTTTCAAAGTTACTCACAACAAAAGAAAGCTCTGATACTTTACTAAACATTATGTGCCTCTTACCAGAACATTGCTTATATAGCGGCCATCCAGCTGGTAACGACTGGTAATGGTATCCGTGAAAAACCTGTAAGGATATGAAAGCCATGACTGGTAAAACCAGTACTATTTCACACATAATAGTTTCAGAAGTAGAGAAGACTGGTGTAATTGTTTTTTCTAGCAATCTCTGAGGTGAATGGACCTCAGCCAGCAGCTCAACCCTCACCTAGGCTCTCTCACTCATTTCCTCCTAGCAGGATTGGGAAAAGAATCAGAAGGGCAAAAGCAAGGAAAAAAAAAACCCAAACCAAAACAACTCTCATCAGCTAAAATAAAGACACTCTGGCAAGTGAAAGGGCTGGGTGGGGGAAATATAAAACCTCAAGTGATGTAAAAGCAATCAGTCATGACTGACAGATCAATGTTCAGCCAACGTCTGAGCAACGAGCTACTTGGGGAAAGACTTTCACCCAGATTTATTGCTGAACATGGCACTATACAATATGGGCTATCTGTTCAGGCAATTCAGGTCAGCCCTGTCCCCCTCCCAGACTCTTGCCCATCCCCAACCTACTCACTGGGGCAGCAGAGTGAAAGAGTCTGAGAAGGCCTTGACATTATGTAAGTACTAAAACACTGGTGGATTTATCAAAATCGTTTCAGTCAGTGGTCTAAAACGCAGCATCACACCAACTGCTACCAAGACAATTAACTCTGCCCCAACCAAACCCAGTGCACTCTCTTCAGACTAGAGTTTAATTAGGTCCCAACAGTGAAGATGCACTTAGTTAAAAATAAGCACCTGCATTAGACAAAAGAGTTTTACAGGTTTGAAGAGCTCAGAAGAAGAGCTAGAGGGCAGCAACTTTTGTTCCGGAAAAGAGGTGAGCTAATAGCTACAAGTCAGGTTTCGTTTTAACAAAATAATAAAAAAAAGCGCTAAATTCTTATTTTCCTCCTGCTGGTTCTATGTAGTCCTTTTGCCTTTATTATCAGTTTACTTTCTGAACAGTTTCACCTATTACCTTCCATTTCTTTTAGTATATTGATTTGAGAGGGGAAAAAATAGCAATCAATTCTAAATGGAAGGGAAGCTCTTTAGCAGTTGATTCCAATACAAATTTAAAGCAATTCTATGAAGGGTCTGCAGCTCACTTCTAAGATGTCTTACAAATGAGTTCACAGGTCTGACAGTGCTTTTAAGTAACTACTTAGAAATACACTACATATGTAGCAGGACATGCATACTGACATATTACTATCCTCACTTACTTCTTTAAAGACTCAGCGTTCAGAGGAGCATCTCTCTCAGCATGTTTCATTTCAATGATGATCCACCTGAAGTACAATGAATATTCTTGAAGTACGTGCATATAAAACATACCAAAAAAATCTAACCCCAGGCTAAAAAACCAGAAGAGTGAGATAAAAACAAAGCAAGCAAAGTCTCTTCCAAACCCATTCAATGTCTCCATGTTTCTGAAGAATAAAACCCAGCAGTAACCAAGTGTTGATTGCTCCATCTTCATTCATCCCCAGTGCATCATTCACACAAGGCAGAGCCTCATACAGGAATGTTTTCATGTCCCAGCACACCCTGTAGAGAGACTTACATCGTTCTGACTAATTGACTGCACTTCAAGTCTGCATCATGTTTGTCAGTTCTTCTAACTCCAGCGGTATTCACACACCAACAGGTGGTTCCATTGCACTGCTTCGCCTTGAAAGCACCAGTATTCTCACACTCAGGATCATAGAGGCCATCAGTATCTTCAAACGCATCTTTTGGTTTCTCACGACGACCCGATTTTGACCCCATCACTTCTGCTTTCATCAACAGGCATTTCGAAGTCACTAAAAATAACCAGAAAGTCGTGTTATGCAGCATCAGACCACACACGCCCAACACAAAGGCCTGAGTCTGTACAAACACAAGAAGAGCAGGTGTCTAATAAGCAGATGGTGCATAAAATCAATACGAGTGGAGTATGCCAGCCTCTCAAGGCAAAGGCCTAACAAGTCCAGCCTTAGGACTTACAGCTTCCATTTCCCACAGCTAGAGGCTTGCTCATAGCTTAGCTGAGCCTGAACCCAGAGTAAGGTCTTGTCACAATGCTCTTTCCCCTCTAGATTTGCAGGAAAAGTGAGGATATGTGCTTGCAAGGAAGCTAAACATTCTTCTTTAAGAAATTCTTGCCACTGTAGAACAAATGTTGAGGAGGACGAGGAGCCCACATCAGCACAAGCAGAGAAACCCCGAACGCTTATCTTCCATCGCCAGTTGACTTGGAAGACCAGGAAGAACTCCTTCCTTGCCTTCGTTATTTGCTGGGAACTCAGTGGCCATTCTCACACATTCCCCGGCGCTCTGCGGGCGCGTTTCCTTGTCACCCACCCGGCCGTGCCCTTTTACTCACGGGTGGAGCAGTCCACGGTGATGCCGGAGCCGATGGCTTCGCAGAGGCATCGGCCGTTGTCGATCCTGCAGTTGGTGACACGCTTATTCTTCTGGCAGACACACGCTGCAGGAGAAGCGCGCCCGTGAGCCGGGCAGGGAGCCGGGTACCGCGGGGCGCCGCCACCCGCGCTCCGCCGCCGGACAGGACGGACAAAGCCGCCCCTCACCGGCCGGGCGTGGCGTGCCCGCACCCCCCGCTTCCCCCCGGCCACCCGCCCTCCCTTCCCGAGCGCGGGGCGAGGGCTCCCTGCGCAGCTCTGGGGCTCCCATCGGAGCGCGGACAAAGGGGCGCTCTTGGGGCCGGGCGCTCCTGTCCCCTCCGCGCCCCCGGGGAAGGGNGCTCTTAAACCACCGCCGCCCCCTCCTCCCCCCGCACCTGGGCGAAACTGGATGGGCAGGGCGGGACCCGCTCCCGGCCCGGCCCCAAGAGCGCCTCTCCTCCGGAATGGGGAGGGGGAGCGGCACTGCCCGCTTTTTACCGGGCTGTGAAACCACCCCGCCCGGGCGGAGGGGCGGCGGGCTGGGGCTGTCGCGGGGAGCCCGGGGACAGCTGCCCCCGACGTCGAGGGGAAAGTGTTAGTCATCGCCGGGAGCTCCCGGGCGTATTTGCCCCGTGACACACGGGCAGAGGGAGCAAAGCCCGAGTCTCTCCCGGCTCGGGGCTTCCCGCCCCCGCCGCTGACCTTCGGAGCGCCGGCGCGGCCCCGAGGTCCCTGCCCTGGCCTGGTGGCCCCGGGCTCTTCCCTCGGGACAGGCAGGGGGTGTTTCCACTCCCCTCTGAGCGAGCTGAGAGCAAGGAGGGAATACTCTCACTTTATAGTGAGCTTTGTTCGCATCCAGAGGTGCCGTGTGAGCTACTCCGTGTTTGACATAAATTCTGATAGTTCCTCAGTAAATTAAAAGACGGAACGCTCATCTCTATAGAATGAACCCTTTCGTAAGGATCTTTACTGGTTATGTGTTTTGTTTTTATTTTCGATTTTGGTTCCTTTCTAAAATATATAGTAGATGTCTCTACCTCAGGGGTGCTCTGAAGATTCATCCCTGGTGCTGCAGTATTCTCATTTCCTCGCTCAGGAAAAAGTAGTCCCGAGAGCTTTGTTTCTGAGCAGCGCAGCTTTGTAGGAACCTACAAAATGGGAGGTAGTGCTAGAGGCCTGCCGGGGCTGCCGAGGAGGAAACACGGGAAAGCCGGCTGCAGGTTTTAAGATGGCTTTCCAAAGTGTAAAAGCAATGCCAAAATGGAAGACAAAAGATAGGTATGATACACCGGAAATGCTTTATGAACCTTGAGTTTATTTATTCAGTTAAAAAATACGCATAAATATTTCTAAAAGATATATTAGCACCCTAGAAAAACAAGTTATTTTAGTACAGGATAAAACCAGAATCCATTCTGCCCAAAGACTTGAAGCTTCCTCTTACCAGGTCACTGTACAATAAAAACATGTTTCTGCTTTTGCACACAAAGACTTCAGTAAGTGAAACTGAAAACTTTGCATGTTTTCTCCCCACACAGCTGTGTTTGTGTTATATCTGGTTTTGTATGTTATTTTTGCCTCCAGTGCCCTGCTGCTGTCTTGAGTTAAAGGACTGCTCTTTGGTACTGCTGGTACAGCCCTAGTCAGTTTTGCAGCATTTATCTTGAGTCTTCTTGTGGTTTTGCGTGGTTTCTGATTGATAAGTATATTCTTTTAATATGCTTGTCAAAGACTCAAAATGAAAGCTTGACCTAGCAATATGAAAACTTGGAAAGACTGAAGTCTCAGATATGGACTTCTGGCATTGCTTTTGTCAAGTGATGGCATTTTCCAGAAAGATGAGTAGGATCAATAAGCTCAGAGATGCCTGCCTTACTATAAGCCTCTTACACCATGTTAAAGTATTGGTTTGTTCAAGATGAGAAGAGCTATCTTGTCATTATCAAACTGCCAAGCTGACCTACGTAAGCCTTGATAATGAGGACCAATCAATTTTATGACAGGCTTTTGCCTTTATTTAATTAATTTATTTTTTTAATACGTAAATGTAGAAGAACAGAACAGGCTGGGTGCAACTAGTTGTCTTTCTTCTCCTGATCCTTGTTCTGTGTAGGTAAAACTCTTGTGCCTAATTTTACAAATCCAAGCAGTCTTGAAACCTTGGAGGGGCTACTACTGAAAGTAGCCTTGCTTCTTTCTACAACCACCTTCAAATACCACACAGGTATCTTGGTTGTCAAAAAATAGCCATAACCTTTAGTACCTAAGGGTTGAATGGTCTTAGGGTTTTGGTGTGGACTAGAGCCTCTCACGGTGTGTTTTGGCATTGTTGTGTTGTGACACGTCATGAACTATGAGTTAGCACCTGTAGAAAGTACAACAGTAATTGTGCTACAAACATAGGTGCCTCATGCTGCTTTTTACAGTGTAGCATTTAATTTGGCTCCAGTTTGCAGGAGCTAATAAGGAACTCGCTATCCATGGTCTCACCAGATTTCCAAACGCGAAGAAGTTATTGTTTAAATGTTGCTCAGTATTTTTGAAGGAGAGTTGCTCTACGTGATGCCATTCACCAGCAAGGCAATGGAAATGAGGGACCATTCACAGCAGTGTTAATCTGACCCTCTTTCCAGGTTATTCTGAGGGCAGCTTCTCTGTAGAATCAAAGTCAGTGGAGCAGACATGAGGCTAGACAGATACACGGGCCTGAGTGCTGAAGTTTATTACACAGCTGCCTTGGTGTCTGGGAGCTTGGGAGGCAGTGGCTTTTTTGTACTTTTTGTGGTGTTTGTACCTCTCTGCGCTGAAATACGTGACCATATTCAATGGCTATTCTATATTAACTTTCCTCAGCACACAGCTCTAAAGGTAAGGCCTTGCATATTGGTTATAAACAGGATAATTTTATCAACTGTTGGAGATACCTTCTCTTATCAAATAGCTGACTGCTGATTAGGCAGTGCAGTATAGGCTAGTTGTGGCTTACTCTTATTAAAGCATAATTACAGCTCAGACAAATTATAACTTAAATGCTACGAGCACATTTCTGGCTCTACTATATAGCAAAAAGAAAAAAAGTTTTGGTCACCAAGCTCTACATACACAAAGTATGTAAATTTACGTTAGGAAAACTCACGTGATCTGTATTTTTCAACTTTTGCTCCATAATTTACATCCTATGCAGATCTGTTTGGAGAATAAAGTTCTGTTAGTTCACAAAAATACTCAAGAGCCATTGACTCCGGTGGGAGATTTTCTGTTGACTTGAATGAACTGTGAATCAGATCCAAGCAGATAAATCCAGCTCTTTCTGAAGCCAGAAAGAATTAGTGTGATACTGGGGTATGATGTAAGGTCATTTCCAGGTCTTCACTAGAAATGAGGTAAGTGGGCTTTGTGAAACTCCCCAGGCACAAGAAAGGGACAGAATCGGCTTTCAGGGAAAGTCGCAAAGATGGATGAGTCACTCCTCAAGTATCAGGAAACGATGCAAGGTGGGGCTGTGACACACCGTGGTCAGCAGATCAGAGAGATGAGTGGAGAGAGCGTGATCAATGCCACTGGGGTATTTGGCAATCTCGGTCTAACTGAGATTCTTCGGAGGCTGCAAACCTGATTGGTTTTGGGTGTACCCTCCTGAAGATAACCAAAGTCTCATCCCTAGAAAATAGGTCATGTACGATCCCAAATTGTGGAACATATTCTTCTTAATCTTTTTCCAAAAAAATTAATGACTTTTGAAAATTCATTATGACTTTTAACTGCTTAAGGCTGACAAAGAAACAACCAGAAACACTGATGCTTAAAAGTGCCAACAGGTATTTTGGACAGCAGACATTGCTACATCTATCATTATATTATAGACTTGCTCAAGAATTTTTTATTAGGACAGCTTCAGAATGTTTGCATTCAATTTTTTTTGTCAGACTTCATCATCTGCATAGAAAGAAACCTTGAAAGAACTGTAGGAAGAGGACAATATTGAGAAATTATGTACAGCACCTTGTCCATGATGTGTTTCTGAAGATTCCATGTTGTCTTTGAGCTGCTTCTCAAAGGACTTTAATAAAACTGGTGCTTCTGTGCATTTTATTTTTCCTGCCTGTTTGAAAACCACCAGAAAACAGGTAAGTCTTGTCACACTGATTTGAATAATGAGAACATTTGGAGTCCTGGAGAACTTAAATGTTTTGGCCATATGGAGATGGCCAAATATAGAGCCAATAAGAAAATAAATGCGCAGTCATGCCTTTCTTCTAGACTGTCTACTTCCAAACACTGTAAAGAAACAAACAAACAAAAAAGCTATTTTACACGTTTCTGTCTTTTTGGCCTGTTTCTAGATCTCGACTTACTCTTTTATTAATAACATGGTGCCTGTGTATTTTGACAAAACTCTCATGCACATAAAGATGGAAATGAGTTCAGAGGCAGTGGCAACCCTCATAAAGCTATCCTTAGCTTCAGAAGCCCCCAGCTTGGGTCTCTGTCAGGTTGGAGACCTTTGAAAGTAAGAGTAGCTACTGAAGAGGTACAGGGCTGTTGGTTCAGAGGTTCGTAAAACTAGACAGGGTGTAGCCACAGGAGAGAAATGCTCATGCAATTAATGTATGTTCTATTTGTGTCTTTGAGGATTATAGAAACCAACCTGTCTGATATGTTGTGGCATCCTCACCTCTCTGCCAGGGCTTAGTCTTAACTCCAGAGGGTGGGGCCAGTAACAGGTTTGTCACCCTCATCTTTACGTACCTGAAAATGCATCTCCATAGCTCTAATACTGACAGCATTTTTAGAACATATATTGTAAGCATTCAAAGCTGCTTAAAATAAACAGCATTAGATGTAAAAACTGTAATAACTGCTCGTCCAGACTACTGCACAGCAGCGAGGCAAACCTTCTAATTTCATGTTGTGCCCAATCCCTCGAGTTTGTAGGGTTTGGAAGGGGCTCAGAGAAAAATATGAGATCACAAGTCATGGTAAAAGAAGCTCTGTTTACATTAAAATTGTTTCAGTTTTGGAATCTAAGATACTCCCCCCCCCCATCCCATTTTTAGTCATTCTCTGTGAAAGAAGATACAGATGGAACTTTGTCGAAACACTTGTTGAAAACTGTTTGAGAGAGTCCTAAGTGGTTTTTAACATGCTTCATTGTGTCACAGCATCTCAGGGCTGTACACAGAACTGAAGCAGATGGTTATACAGGCAGAGAGTTGTCCTGTCTCTCAGTGTGGTGTTGTCAGAAGGCACATTGAGTACTTCTGTCATAAAACCTGCCATTGAATTTGCTTGTGTTGGACTTGTACAGGTTGCCATGGGACTAGCGAGGGTGTGGATTTACAGTTTGTCGGGTAAGCCCCAGTAACAACCCACAGATACGGCTGTACCTGGCAGTGAGCAGGAGCCATGTATTCCTCAACGAAAACAGGGTCACAGCATGCACACAGGCAGTTTCCAGGGAGCAGCTAACCTGCTGTAAATCCCCACCCACTCTTGCCTCACTCTAATTTGTGTGCGTAGTCATACCCCATGCAAAGGTGAATAAATACACCCATGAGCTGGGCAGAAAAATCTCATCCCACAAACACCGACACAACAGACAGCAGAGAGTGGGGTTAAAAGAGCTGGGCGTGCCATCAGTGTTTTGCTTTTTTTGTCCCTTGCTGAAATAAATTGCTTTTGTGTGGTGACTACTTTCACAGTTCATGAGTTTCCCTTATTTTTTCTGTTAGCAATAGCTGTTACCAAAGTTCATCTGTTTCTCTTTGCACTTTAATTTACAGCCCTTGTACTAGTCATTTTATTGCTTCAACCTCTGAGTGAGAGAACTTTTACAACTTGTGATTACTGAACTTGGAGGAACAAGAAAGCTTTTTGACCTGTTGTGGAGTAATTATGGACCCCATTGCTTCTTGGGAGGGGCATTCAATGTTTAACAAACTGTGGCAATTCTAATTTAACCGTGTGGAGCCCAGACCATTGGATGGGAGCTAAAAAAAGTAAATCCTGGACGTTTTCCAGGTCATATTTTAACTTGTCTGGTTTTAGTCTCTAAACGGCTGTCTTTGAAATTCTGCCTTCCTCGATGCTGCTCCTTTCTTAGCAGTATGAGAGCATGGTAGCCAAATTATTTGCATATGAAAACAATTTCCTCTTGCCTCAGAAATTACAGCTCCACTACTTTTGATTAATCCTTTCATGGGATGAGTCTTTTGAATGCCATGCCATGCAAATACAGCTCTTGACAACAGAAAAATTGTCCTGTCTTAATTACCACTATTGTTTCATATTATAAGGGCTGTGGTCATGGACAAAGATTCAACTGTCTTCAACAGTATAAAAGCAGAATAAATAGATACTGTGTTTGAAAGAGTTTGTGGCCTTTATTATGTGACCAGTAAACTTTGGAATTGGAAAACAAGATGAGAAAGATTTGGTGAAATTTACACATTTTGCCCAGTTAAAGAATCATAAACCAGCTAGCTAAAAGTTTGAAGGCTCCCACCTATTCTTTAGCTACTCAAACAGCTATTATTTAGGAAACCTGCCTTCAGGAAAAGAATTAGAGAACATCGAGAGGATGTTATTTTGAAAGCACAAATGTTTTTCTACTTTTGATGTCTGTAGATAATAACATAAGATATATTTCCTGTATAATACATTCCTTAGCTGTTTTTTAGGTTTGTGTATTAATGTGTGCATACACATTACATCAGTGAGGCAAAGCATTTGTGTTATTTGGCAGATGGAACGAAACAATTTTTAGCTAATGCCATTTTATAAAAATGATTTCTTAAGTCAAATTCTTGAAACTTTCTCTGTTCAGCTACATTTTCACCTGGAAGATTTTCGAAGTCCAGGGTTTTTTAGTTGTTTCTGAAAGGAAAGAGGAGAAAAGGAAAAGGTGAAAGTTCCCATTTCCCAGTGTGAATGTAGGCAGTGCAGTCCCTCTGCGCATGCACAGCACGTGGGCAGCGCCCTGGGTACAGTTGCACACACCTGCTCCTTGCTCCTGCACCTGCCTCTCAGGAAGCCTGGTGCTCTTGGCATCTGGAACAAATGGCTCCAGGGCCATGGAGGTAGAGAGGAGTCTTGTTTATTAGGGTTCTTTGCACAATTCAGCATGTAGAAACGGCATGGGCACGACTGGGTAACAAATAGCCATGGTTATTAAATACTTGCAAATCCAAAATGCAATCTTCAGTGGCTAAAAAAAAGTTAGAATGTGGTGGATGATGTCAGAAGGTTCAAAAAACACTTAAAGGAACAGTGCAGATCTCCTCCTTTCCCTTTAATGTAAAATATACATGGTTAGTTGAGTTACTGATGTTGAGAGCTATCATTAACCTTTTGTGACATGATGAAGGCCTAATGTAGTCTATCCCATCTACTTATTTTTACTGAGAAAGTGGAACTCTTCAGATAAGATTACTTTGTTTCATTTACAACCAGCACACAGATGCCAACCCTTAAAAATAAATCTAAAAGGCTTCCCCTGTCTACTTTGAATTAGCTAAGTTCATACAGGAAGTATCAGTCTATTTACAGTAGGAATGAACAAGTTCAAACTTATGTCCCAGGCACTTTATGAAGATTTGTTGCTGCAGAGTGCTTGGCTGTTTTGAAGTATGCAGGAGCAGCATGTTTAAACATGCACTGTGTTCTGGCAGCCTCCACTTTCCTTTAGCATTTGCTCTATCAGTCTAGTCACTACACTTCTTGTTCACTGCATAATTTCCAAATTATTTTCTCCTTCTAGCTCCTGAATTTCTCAGTACTTGAGAACAACTACAGCTGTTCTGGGACTTAAATATTAGAAAACACTGCTGTATGCTCAGTCGTTCTTTTCAAGTAAACAAAGCTGGAAACAATTTTCCTGCCCATTCATCTATCAGTGATATACACCTAAGTGGCACTGAACCATTTTTAATTTTAATCATACTGTAGTGTTTGTTAAGAGCAAGGATTTAACAGCAAGGCACCTTTCCAGTATCCTTTACTACTTACTACTTGCTACTGAGGCTTACTACTCCCAGTAGCAAACTGGTAAGCCATGTTCAGTCTGTTAGGCTTGGTCCTAGTCCAGGCACCATGATGCTCTAATAATTTGTTTCACACAACTCGTCTAAATCCTTACTCTCTCTTCCCACATATAAAACAGGTTTCTAGTGACAGATGTGGGTTCAGGTGGTTTAATTCACTCCTGTGACTTGCTACACCCTTTACTCTGAAAGAATTAACCTCATGTCCAAAGTTTGCTTTTTAGAGGCATGTTTCAGTTTCACTATGGGTCTTTAGGAATGGAGCTCTCAATCCATGAGCATTTCATTTAGAATGTATTTGATCGAGAGGCCAGGTTCCCCCAGCAGGGTCAGCAGTCATCTCTACAAGGAAGAGAGACTTTTTTTCCTATTTCATGCTCTGAAGGAAGTAGGAAAAGTCTCTAACTGAAAAACACATATTTTATTGTGGATAATGATCTGCATTTACAAGAATCAATGGTGGTTCTTCATGACTTTGAACAGAAATACCAGGTGTTTTACCAATGATATATTGTCTTTCTTAGGAAAAAAAAAAAGTTCACTGGAATGGATATCAGAGGCCAAAGGCATCTCAAAAATATAAAAATCTGAATAAAAGTATATATATCCTAAATGTAATTTATTAAAATACTATCAGTTTCTTCAGTGATGCTTCTTAATCTACCTGTAAACAACTCATTCACTGAAAAATTTTAAGTTCTTTTTTCATTTAAAGGAATCAAACTGCTCTGCAGCTGCCTTTTTGGACCAAATTCTGGATAGCTGTATAACTATATATTTCATATAATGGAGTTCCAGAGTATATATGGAATTGTTTTTTTCCCAGAAGTAAGATTTTGTAAGAATCTCAGGTCTTTCAAGCACAGGTCTTAATAATTTTATACATAAAAATATTATATTAAAAAATATATACACATATTTATATAAAATAAAAATTTATAGATTTGTACATTAAAAATGTAATTTCAAACTGTGACTTCATATAGAGATGAAGAGTGGCTAAACTGATTTAATGTCCACCTACAGGAAGGGTTAGGAAAGAGGTACAACAAGAAGCCCCGTGTATCACGCTGGACAAATGCTGCATTGTCTCGGCTCAAATCGCTGGTGGTGAAACAGCGCTCCCTGATGTCCAGCAAGCGACTTCGAAGTCCAAAAGCTCCATTCTTTCCCATATTCTTGGATGAATTGTTCAACAACCTTCTGAAAACTGTACTTAATAAAAATAAAGTTGAGAACCAGTTAATGCCACTCTCTCCTGCAGAGGACTTAGGTTAAGTTCTGTTTCCTTATTGTCACTATTGTTCAGGCATCAACCTTTCCACGTTGGTGTTTTTCCATAATGTTTCCAAGTTGAACCCTTGAGTCATCCCCCATCTCAGTCCTACCTCAGGCTGCAGAGTCCTGCGAGGAAAGAAAGGTAGAGTTCCAGACATTCTCACAGCTCTCTCTCACAAGCTCAGTTTCCTCAAGAGTCTGATCCAACGTTGTGCAACAGGTCTGAATCAGAGCAGAGACCTGAGTCCTGGCAGGCTGGGGACAGTACACTGGGGGAAGAGTCACAATACCTGTCCAATAACTTGATTGTGACAGATTTTTGAGGTAAAAAAAAATCTTTTAATATTTTGTTTCAGAACCACCAGCACAAAAGTTATTTTAGAAGCAGGAGACCTACAGGGAGCTCTGTGTGGATAAAGATCAAAACTGCAATTGCAACTTTTTATTGATATAAAGGTGTAAAGAATAAGGAAACATGCATGTCACAATTATCATTGCAGCTTCATGTTTTGCAATAGGGAAAAAAGAAGTTTTTTTCCTGGTCCTAAAGATTTAGATGGTCATGTGGAAGCTTCTGTAACCTGCCCTTCCCCTGTTTTTCACAGTTATCAAACGAACAATAGTTAATTGTTGAGTGCATTGAATTCCTTAGATGAAAAGTAATATGCAAAAAAGAGAACAATTAATGCAGGGTAACCCACTGTGAATATGTGTCTAAGAAGAGAGAACCTCAGAGAAACACACTTCTGCCCTGCTGATGTATTTGGTATAATCTCCACCCTGCTGCCAAGTTTCCCGATTTCAGCCTATTCCATGCAGAGTTGTTGTTAGTTGGTACATTTACACTGGGTATGCTTTTTATCTCTCTCTTTGATCAGAAACTTGGCATGATCTTTCCCTGAATATGCTCACTAACTCAGAGAACATAAATAATTTAGCAAATTATTAATAAAAGACGAGGAAGGTGTAAAGAGGCCTCTCTTCTCATTACCATAACAAATGAGGTCAGTTACACTTTAATTGGCCTGCACAGGGGGAAACAATGAAATATCTTCCTAGGATAAACCTTTAGATCTTATAAGAAAAGGCAATGTTATAAATGGAGAAACCAC
>VZTZ01008980.1:656-11343 GCA_013400955.1 Drymodes brunneopygia | reverse complement strand
GTAGCCAAAAGCAGTCTTTTAATCAGCTTCAACTGGCTTTGGATGGGAGCCTAGTTTTTGTTCCTGGCATTTAAATTACCATGGGTATTTAGGGGCTCTATGTCCTACTTGAGCATGACAGTGCAAAGTAGCAGCCTGTTTCAAGTAGCTTTGTGAGCACCACTTGAGGTTACACTATATATTGCATTTCTAGAACTCTAACATATGCTCTTTCACAAGACCCAAATTAAAGGAGTATTTTGCTTCACCATCTTCCTCCCATTAGCATGGGAGTGCCTCCTTACAGGATATTTGTGCATTTCATCTGGTCAACACAAACATTTAAGAAAAGATAATTTTTCTTAATTCCTTGAAAAAACATTCTATAGCATACTACTTTACAACCTTGATATTCAGCCTTAGGTGACTTTGTTTTACACATTGCATTCTTTTTTAATGCATCTTTTTATTTCTCTAAGTAACTCCTTAGTTAGGAACTCCTCTCTTTTCTCCAAGGATGGAGGGTGTGACTCGTATTCTTTCATACAAATGTTGAGTCTAAATTATGATTGTTGTATTGATACAGCAAAACATGTATTAAAGATTTGTCTTGATCTGCAAAGGTGATTAGAAATTATAATTGAAGTTGTATTATAAATTCTGTATTATGCTACTTATAAATTGAACAATATTTATTCTGCTTATAGAACTCCTGTGCCATTCTAATAATAAATTCTGTGCTATATGAATCATATCTTGTTAAGAAAATAACTCTTTAATTGTCTCTATGATTTAGTGCCATCATCATTCTGCCAAAGATCCCTAAAAGAACCTGTCTGCCCCCTCAGTGTCCTCCATGCCTCCAACATATATATTTACAAATAGAGAGTAAATATTTTTAAGAATCTGACTAAAATCTCTGAGGATTTCAGAGGTGTGCTCCAACCTCCCACACACATTAGATCCAATCCTGAGCCATTTCGATGGAGGAAGCAAGTGTTCTTTGGCTCAAGGCTATTTTTCCTCTAAGAATAGCTCCTGCTGGATTGAGGTTGAGTCCCCACAGACAATTCAGGTCTACCTTTCCAGCAAACTCAGTCACTTTACCACTGATATCCACAGTGACAGAAGAACTGAAATACTGCAAAGGTGGCAGATGGGGAGAAAAAGGGGAATGAAGAGAGCCAGGAAAGAGGTTGGGCATGAAGGAGAAATGGGAGGGAGGAGATGGTCAGGACAAACTTTAAGAACTGACCGGGGAAAGCACGTGTATACTGGGAGAGGGAACTGCAATCAGCAGGTTGGTGGGAATCAAACAAGCAAGACAGAGCAAGGACAGACTGAAAAGCTGAGGCTGAGGGCAGGGAAAAAAGATGTGATGAACCACCCTGTAGTGAGAACTGTTTGCCAACACCTGAGGAAGTACTGGAAGTACATCGTGAACAGGAAGCTTTCAAGATGTGATTAGGAGAAAAGGTGGCTTGTTTTGGACAAGGAACATCAGGGGGAATGAAGTGCCTAAGAGCAGCAATAGAACCCAGCACAGAGCAGGAAGAGGTTCTAGCTTAGGTAGAAAACTCCAAGGCAGTAAATATTAAAAGAAACCAGCTTAGTAAAATCTTGAACAATGTGAGGGAGTAGAACAGGACAAGGAGGAAAAGTTAAGCAGTAGGAAGACAACTAACATTAAAGAAGAGATAAGCATTCTTGTGGTCACTGGAAAACATTTTCATTCTCCAGCACTCATACTCCATAAATTATGACAACATCCTCCAGTAACTCATGAAACAAAGTAATGCATCAGGAACCTAAAAGTTCCAATGCTATTAATTAATTACACTGGTGTAATTTTTTTTCTTTTATTTTTGCCATAAACAAGATTTATGAAGTTACAACCTTTCTTTTAAGAGATCAATAAAGTTGGAAATGCAAACTCTCAAAATTTTGGGAAGTATCAGAATGAAGGTTACCTACAGCAACACAAGTGCAATAGGACTATGAAAATGTGCATTAAACATCCTGTTCACTTATAATTTGCTATTCCTCAGTATTATTATCCCAAGTCCCCTTCATTAAAATCCAAGCCACATTTATGCAACTTGCAATTAGAAACGTGAGCAGAACATTTGTTCTCTTCACTGCCATTTGCATCAAGATCCAGCTAAAACCCAAAGTACTGTTTTTATTACTTTCAAAAACCATCATGATCCTGAATCAGCATCACATTTAGAACATTCTCTTACAGAACTCCTGAGCAGAGAAACATAAGGCCAAATTAAAAGAACTTAGTGCTAGAATAAGTCCCTGTAGTATTGATTAATCATTTTCCCAGACTGGTACAGCACGGTCTATCACCATCTGTGCATGTAGCCCATCAGCCCCCTCCTTCAGTCCCTACTAGTGCCTGCAGTAAAGCAGAAGTCTCACCCTGCAAAGCATTCCCTCTGAAACATCTTTTTGCCTCCATTTTCTTTTTCACCCCCTAATTGTGGAAAAGTTAAAGAAAAGGCTGGTTTCAAGAAAGTGATTTGGAGAGACAAAAACCAAAACCAGTTTTTTTTTCTTGGCTAACGGACTCCTGCTGACTCCAAAGCAGGAGTTTTAGAACAGCTTCTTCCTCAGCCCCAGGCAGAGGGAGGGTGTGTGGCCCCACAGCCTGGGAGGGGAACAGGCAGTAGGAGCCCCGTGTGGTGCAGTCCCTGTGTGCCTGCCAGGAGCTGGCAGCTCCAGCACGGCAGGAAGGCACCAAGGAGGTTTTATCAGTTCCATCAAGAGTTCTGCCAGGATTCCCACAGAGCATTTAAACTGAATCATATCAGCATTTTTTAACAAAATCAGTTCCCCAGGAGAAAATTTCTCATCTACTCCAAAATACACAGCGCTCTTATGCCTGCAATCCAGTACACTGAACAAAGTTAGCATTTTATTGAAACATAGAATGTTTAATATTATTTAAAATCCATTTTGTTTGCATTGATCCATTATCCCTTGATCCCTCTGTTTTATAACTAAGAGAATTCAAATATGTTTTACAATGGTTACCACCTAGAAACTCATGTTACTGAGCTAGAGGATGTACTTCCAAATTGTGATTGTTAAGGGCGTTCTTTTTCGGTTACTTATATACCTAAGATTTGTAGATCAGAAAAGGCTTAGGTTTTTATAGCAATTAGAAAGTTGATTCAGCAAGCTACTTTCAAAAGTGAAGAGCGTGAAAGTGTGGGCTATATAACACTATGAAACCGTACAGAAGCTGCCAACACAGACTGCAAGGTGTGTTCACTGTGTAGCTTAATAATATACCAGAGAAGATAATTGTCCTGGGTTGACTATCTGATCCTTGTATCCCCAATCGTCTGTCCTGCTTATGCTGGATATTAAGTCCTGTAGCTTTAAGTTAGGCCCAGAGAGACAGAGAGAGTGAAGGGGGGGGAGAGAAAACGCGCGCAGNATGCTTGTGAATATTCTGCTTGTTAAATAAATCATTTTTTCCACTTTTCTCTAAGGAAATCTTTTCCCAAACCGGTGTGGGGGAGGGGTGGCTGGAATTGGCTTTCCTAGAGGAGACCCCCTCGGAGGTTTCCTCCTAAAATTTGCCCTAAACTAGGACAATAATTTACTTGAGCATTCTAAATTGGGCAAGTAGCAATTCAGGGAGACACCAAAACACATACTCAAGTTTGCAAATGTTAAGCCCCAAGGAAAAAAACTGAAAACTATTCCAGATAGTAAAAATTCTCAAAGCAGTCTTACTACTGAGACAAATTAAACAGAACTATAGCCCTTAATGTCCTCATTTCCTTTACTCACCTGAACTATTTCTAGGGACAGTAAGTATTTGTAACAATATTATTGATATATATTTTGTACTGCAGCCACAAGTATTTAAGCAATGAATAATAAATCATTTATTTCTGTAAATCAGGTCATTCCCGATTGAGTAAGAAATTCAGGGCTACGTCCCTAAATAACGCTTACACCACTTTTCTAACATCAGACTAGAAACTGGCATAGTCTCAGTAAGTTAAAAATGCTTCCTTACACCACTGTAGTTTCCAATATTTTAGAGCAATAAAGAGACTGAATAGACTGAGAAGCACTTCAAAAATACAATGCAAAGGTATTCTCTGAAAGTAGAGAGACTGGCCAGCCCTGAATATCCAGTATTATACTTCTCAAAACTAGTTAGCTGGCTTTATTTTTCCCTCAGCCTAGCACTGTGTTCAGCTCACTTTAGCCAAGTGTAACATATGTATGGGATGTTATGTGTAATACACCTTAGAGCTTCAGAGCAATTCCAATCAAGAAGACTGCTGGGTACAATAGTGGAAATAAGCCAAGTAGAGTGGATTTGAAATATCACTTCAAAGTATTTATTTGCTTACCACAACATATACACCCTGAAAGATCACACTTTTTTTCCCCTGCTACCTACAGGAAAAATTTCAGCCACATGTTCACAGAATTCAACGTGTTGGGAGAAAGTTAGGCTAAAGTATACTTCGGCCGAATTGGCCTTCCAACATGTCAGGTTTCCTGGTAAAATCCAAACATGAGA
This sequence comes from Drymodes brunneopygia, assembly GCA_013400955.1. NCBI lineage: Eukaryota > Metazoa > Chordata > Aves > Passeriformes > Petroicidae > Drymodes > Drymodes brunneopygia. The sequence continues at coordinate 6,806 of VZTZ01008980.1, read as the reverse complement.
TCCACATTTAATTTCTCATCTTACCTACAGAGGACAAATACCTCACCAAATCAGTCAGCCACTTCTTACAGCACTAACAGATAAAATTATCCTCCTTTGTGGCAAAAAAGACATAAGATGGCACTAAACATCACATCCTCTAGAAAACAAACAATACAGCTTTCAGAAACAGCGGTTCTGGATATCAGGACATGAAGCTCTGTTCAGCTTCCAGAAGAAAGCAGCAAGAAAATACATTCTTAATGAAGCATATTAAGTGAGACAAATGAGAGGCAGTTTCATTGCATTAAATCTTCTTTCCAAGGGAAATTGAACAGAATTTACCCGTTTTACAAAGCTATTACCATTCAATCAAATGCATTCCATTTAACTTGCAAAGACATGGGTTACCAGCACCCACTGGCACCTCCAATGCAATTAAGTGCACTTGCTTGTAGAACACAGCAGACTGATTGATGTCAGTGCAGAAATATTTTCTCAAGAATATATCATCACTCAACCAGACTGGATGAAACCTGTTGTGCCTCTTCAATGGCCTACCCATACAATTTTTCAAGCTTTTGAGAGACAGCTCCAAAACTGTTCAGAAGAGTACTGATCATTTTAAAGGGGACAGTAGAGAGCAGATCACCATCTTCAAATTTTAGTTAGGATGAATACCAGTGGCAGAAATTGTGAAGGCTGACAGTGACCTACTAGTAAAATAAAGTTTGGAATATATGGCTTTAGACTTCAAACTTGTGAGAAATGCTCATCTAGAAAAATATCTGTAGCCGCTATAATGGGCATGAAACCCCAGGACCTTGTGGTTTCTGTTCAAGAGACAAAAAAGTCAGCTGGCTGCTCTCCAAACCAAAACTCACACGCATTAGAAATTTAAGGTACAAAACAGATTAAATAAATCTTTGTAATAGGTCAGACCCAGAGTTCACTTTTGTAGATTTCTGTCTCAGCTGATCACACCTTAAAAGCAGCATGGGGGCAAGAAACTATAGCAGAAGGGCTAAAATTCACATCTTTCTCTAAATTGTTGCAACTGATCCTAAAACCAAATGGATACTTTCATCTTCAGGTACTATACACATTCTCTACAAATATTAAAACTCTCNAGCTGGTTGCTCACTTCCTCCTCAGTGGGAGGGGAGAAGTCAATTGGAAGGACAGAAGAAAGAGAACTTCTGAAGAAAGATAAAAGACCATTTACTAAGTGACAGAATAAATTTTCCTAGTGATACAGAAGTATCAAGTGAAGATTACTTGAAAGTAAAACTACCATTTACTTCACACCACCAGTCTCTTAATAAGATGCATAAAATTCCTAAGTATTCAGATACATTCAGCAACCAACCATTGGCATAGGCTAAAAATAAACTCAATTTCTGCTGCATGTTTGATATAACATGGGAGGTTTTGATTTTATTTTTGATTAGAAAAACCTAATCATGTCAAACCAGGTGTGTAATTAAAAGCAAGAAACTAGTTCATTCAGCTGCCTGAACACCCCTTCCCTGAATTTTCCTTATACTTGACAGGTGAAACTGGTAGGGCAGCTTAAATGCCTCCAGAAATGCAGTGCTTAGTACTCAGCAAGCTTGAGGCACAAACTCACAGCATAAACTACAGAAAGCAAGATGCAAGTCTGAAGTCAAAAGAAATGACTCAAGTACCAGATTTAAAAACAGAATATTTGAAGGATCCCAGTTGTGCATGCATGATGAATTAATTTATGCTAAGAATTTACATAGAATAAAAATAGCTTATTCTTCTAGTCTTCCTGAGTGCAGAGAAGATCACATGATTGCTTGCCTAATTAAAAGGCAGATGTACTAATAAACCAAGGTGTGACAGGAGTGAGACACTTCAGAATTGTCCCCATGCACAGCATTCACAGTCCTGTTTAGTTCCTTTAGCTCTTAAACATAAAAACTGTCACTTTTAAAAACTCAGTCTTGAGAACTTCCATTTACTTTCCAATATATGTGTAACTATGAGACGCATATGAAGCACACCAACACAAAACCAAGTGGAAAAGCTTTACTGGCCCAGATTTATGCTGAGTTTTTACACAAAGCACCTCTAATTACCCTTAAACTTCAAAATACAGCAAAACAAAGAACAACCAAATCTCACAGAATATTCTACAGTTGAATATAGAAGAAAGGGTAACTTTTTTTGTTACTCAAAGTATTACTTTCAGTTTAGAAGCTACCATGGAAATTTTTATTACCCATCCTTGTGATGGGTGATAACACACAATGATTTAATCCCATCAAGAATCTGCAGGCAACTGAAGTATTTGGAGGCCACCAAGCTTTCCCAAAGGATGTACAGCATCTATTTTTTTTTGTTCCCCCTTGCTTCACTGTCCCCACTCAGACCACTATGGACAGAAACAGAATTCAAACTGACCAAATCCACTCCTTGCTCATGCTGGCAGAGAGGGCACTGGAGCTGGGAGAGGATCCCTAATAAACGCAACTGGGGAGAGCATTGGAGACGCCTTACCACCCTCACAACCACTCCACCAAGAAGGCTGGAAGACATGAAGGGAACATTTCCTCTGGAAGCTGGTAACGTGCAGAAGGCAGCAACAGACCACAGAGATAAAGCACAAGACCTAGCATCACCTGATGTCTTACAAATGCCCATCATTTCTTACACTTAAACACTGTTTTCCTGTAATTTTCCATGCTCCACACCATCATTCAGGAGAGCTCATTTGCTTTCAGACTGTCTTTTTCCCCCACTCTAAGTACTTGTCCAGAAGGGATTTCTTGGGTAATCAAAACCATTCAGGGCTGCTACTCATCAAGTTGTATGATCTTGTTCATAAAGCACTTGAGTTAGAAACCCTCTTACTGCATTCTCTGCTTTCCTAGAATTCTCTCCTTTTTTCCCTTTACTAGGACTTCACTACAACATCAAAAACCTCCTAATATTGTTCCTCTGCAGAGTTATGACCAGTTTCAGATACTTGTTTTCATACCAGGCCTTGTGTTAAATGGCTTTTCTCAGAAGCCCTTATTTCACTCAGTATAAAGCAGCATGTGGCAGATTTAAAGACCAACACAGAACATGATTACTCACACTACACATAATCATGCCCATGGAATTCCTAACCACAAGACACAAATTTCTAGTATCCATAGCATGCATTTAATGGAGTCTGAACAGAGGGTTTCCAAATAGAAAACACTTAAACTCATAAAACTCCTGAGTGACAAGTAGCTCAAATTTGGAAGACAACCCACGGAAAATATCATACATGCCTGACCTATTCTTGTGCTCTTTCATTGTGACAGAGAGATACTCCAGATATGTCCACAAAATGTTTACTCCATTCCAGGTTTCAGAAAGCTTTCCTCCAAGAGACCAGCTTCAACTGATGGGCCACAGGAAAACTGTCAAAAAATTCTTGCTAGCGCCTTAAGGTCTACAGTGAGAAATCAATCTAATTGGAGAGACCCCTAAATAATTTTAACTATTTTGTCAACTTTCACAGAGCAAAAATTGGAACTGTTTTTGCAATTGGAAATTGAGTTTTCTTCCTTATCCCAAATCTACCAGTTAAAAATTGATGTGCGAAAAATACTTTACTCAGGTCCTCAAAAAACATTCTCCCAACCCTCAAATAAAAAAATAAAAAAATAAAAAAAACACAACTCGAAGCAATCCCACAAAATGCTTAAATCCTGCCCTATATGCAAATACCATATTGCTGTATTCTTTACACTAACAGAAAGCTTTTTATGCTCATTGCCCAAAACTCCTTCAGTTCATATTAAACTTTTTCACTCCCTTCTTCCATAAAGCTGAAGTTATCCCATTTGTCCCATACCTCTGGAAGAGTTGATAATCACCATTCTCCTTGAGTTACTGTCGCTTCTCAACAACCAGCTAGGTTCTACTTCTGTTCATTTGCATGAGCACTGTCTTCTGTCTCTTTTCTCTCTCTGTGTGTACATTCAATCATACAATCTGGAAAAAAAAAATCCTAATCCACATCACAACGAGAATGCCCCAGGCTCTGTTCCCTGCTGGCTCCATGCATTCTCTCAGACATCTCACCAGTAAATAATATAACTTGCTTTTATTCCAACACACTATCATCTACTTCCACTCAAGACTACCTCCCTTCCACCAAAACCAAGTCTTAGCATGCAACATGATCTCTCAGACTTCTAGCAACCAGCAGATCAGAGTTCTTATACTTACTTTCCACCTCCAAAAGCTCTCCCTTAATTAGCAGATTTGTTACTATGCATACCACAGATATTTAGATTCCTAACCCAAACAAGTTTTAAACTAATATTTTCCTAAATTCTGCCACTGCTTGGATAAGCCTCATTAACTTGTTCTACAAAACAACTTTTCATCTCAGGTAGACTTTCACCATCTTGCATTTTTATGATTTCAGCATCCTCCTCTCTGGCCTAGAACAGAACGGAACAAACCCATCCGCAGAGACTTATTCTGGTCATNTCATCCTGGTCATATTTGGGTGGAATGTTTTTCCAAAGGACATGAGACTTGCCAGTTGAACCAAGCCACTAAGGAAAGAAGTACACGTTTATCTCTCTGCATTATAGGGGATAAAATTCCCCCAGCACAGAGAAGAAAAAACAATCTGTTGTTTCTTCTAGGAGGTTATTTAGAGAAAGAAACTCCTCTTCATCCCTTTCCAGGCCAAGAACAAGGGAAACAATCTTGTATTTCTGACACTACTTAATCACTGATTCCCCTCCAGCTAACCAAGACAACTATTTGGTTTTGCTTTTAAAAATAAGTTACTTTTGAACCCTGTCCTGTAGCTGGCTGAATCAAAATGCTGACTTCAAAGGATCAGCAGTAGTAGGCTCTGCCACAGACCTGTCAGGCTTTCAGGCAAGCACCTTCACATCTTGTCCTCCATGAGGAAAAGGCTTGTCCAATGCTCTGCCTTATCAGGACACACACAAAGAAACTTCCCATCAGCTACACTACCTCTGCACCACAATCACTTACCATGGTCTCATCTCTCTGTACTCCATCAGTTTCCTTAAATTATATTTTGAACTGGAGTCAGCTCCAACAGATCTATTTGCTTGATCCTACACAAACAATAACACATAGAGAACTCTCAACTAACAAGGCAGTTGCTAGTCAAAAATGTAAGATATGAAAGCAACTCCCCTCCATTTCCTGCATTTTTAGCAGCTCTAAACAAATGGCAGAAGGCTGTTGTAGCACTTGGGGCTGCTTCACAGTAATCAAAGATAAATAACAAGGTTGGCCCTCCATTACCAACTTAATTCCTGTCACTTTAAGTCAGCTTAGGAAATGTCATGGCATTCCCAGACAAAAATAAACAGACTCCTTAGGATCTCACAATATTTCTCCGCTCCTGAAGTGAACTGGAAGTGAAGACTGAAATTATTATGGTGATATTAACAAGATTTTCTTTCAGAAGTAGATATTAATTGAGAGTAATTGAGGTTGAGGTGGGGAGAAGATTGCTGCAACACTGCAACTTTAACAGTATCGCACCTTTCCAGCCACCTGCTTGATTGTGGAACACATCAGCCTTACTTTACCAGCCATATGGAATGAGAACTAGAGCAGGGGGAAGGCTCTAAGGGCAGGTACCATGTATTTTCACAAGGAATGTCCTTCCTGCTTCAAGCCAACACAAGCTGCCCTGTGTACTTGAATATCCTGAACTACCATCACAGCTGCGTGAGCAAATGGCTCAGTTAATGGGCACAAGCAAGACACAACCAGTCTGCTTTTAAAGCCAGAGGTTATGAAGGGAGATAAATGTGTACAACACTTCTCTATCCACTGAGGGAATGAAGAAAGCTATCTCAGTGTTCACTGAAAAATGCTGGATGTTTTTAAGCTAGTAACCTATCATCTGACTGCTGGCCATTAAAACTGCACTGTAAATCACAGAATCTTATATTGTGGCACCCAAAACTGCTCGCAGTGCTCCAGGTGAGGTCACACTTGAGGAGAGGAGGAGAATCACCTCTCTCAACTAGCTAGTGATGCTGTGCTTGATGCACCCAGGATTCAGTAAGCTGCTGCAGTTCCGTCTGAATTGTGGTTGCTCCTGGCATTTCTTTAGTTTCCAACAGACTACATGTAGGATCAATAAATACTGAAAACAAA
>VZTZ01008975.1:72152-93808 GCA_013400955.1 Drymodes brunneopygia | reverse complement strand
AGGAGGCTGTGTGTGTCCCCTGGGATGCTGGGACGAGCTCTGCGGTGCCTCCCCAGGAGCACCAGGGATTGCTGTGCCCAGGGAAGGCCATGGGGTGCCCATGGGGATATGGGGGTGCCCAGGGCAGGGGTCCCCAAGGGACAGTGGGGCAGGGGGAGGCACTTTCTGGGGGTTCTTATTGTAATGGCCATCCTTGTTCTTGCCCCGTCTTTCTCTTGCACTTGGATGTTCCAACACTCAGATTTGTAAGTCCTTCCTCACATCCACATGGACAGCACAGCACGATGGCTTGGCCTTTGCTTTGGGAACAAATATCCAGCTCACACCCTCCAAAAAGTGTGTGCACATGGATATACTTCAAAAATCAGCCTGGGTGGTGAGCTGGGCATTCCGAGCTCCCAGGAGAGGGATCCCAAAATCCCCGTGTTCCTTGGGGAGCTGTGGGCTGGGGGTGCTGAAGGGAGGAGCAGCACCAGCTCCTTGTGTTCCCTCAGGGTTGGGCTTCTCCCATGTTTGGAAAGGCTCGAGACACCCGAGCTCTGTGGAAAAGCCCTGGTGTGATGCTGTTCTTGGTGTTTTCCTGCTGGAATATTCCCCTTACCTGAACCTTGTCCTGTGTTTGCAGGGCCTCGTTGGGCAGCAATGGCAAAGCCTCAGAGCAAGGATTCCGGGCTGAAGGAGAAGTTCAGGAACCTCCTGGGGCTGGGAACGTCCCGGGGAAGTTCAAAGTCGTCGGAGGGCAAGCAGACAGAGTTCATCATCACTGCAGAAATACTCAAGGTGTGAGAGCTGAGGTGGGGGGTCAAGGTGGGAGTAGTGCCTGAGGTTCCTCTGCTGCCAGGATCAGGAGGGCTTGCTCCTTTCCTGGGTTTTTTGGCATTCAGTTCCTCTCCATCATTCCCTCTCCTGATCTCTCATTCTCTGGTGAATTGGATGTAAAACTCACCTACTTTGCAGCTCCAGCATTTGAGTTGCTCACTCTTTGAATACTCAGGAGATACTTGTTATGTTGGGTTACAGGGTATTTCCCTGACCCCTCTTTATTTATAATCTGAGCTTGATGAATTTTCTGTGGTGGCAGTTTCCACAAGCTGGGAACTCTTTCTGTTTTATGAAAACCTTACGGTTCTGTGGAAATTAAAAATAAAAATAATTGATTCCAGTAATTGCTACCACAAGCCTGTAAGCAGAATAGTTGGCACACAAGGAGGAAAATACAAAAAAAAAAAGGAAGAAGGAGACTAGAATTCCTTCTCCCCTTGGAGAAATGGGTAAGTGTTTCTGGTAAGATAAACTGTGAGCTTATTTCTCCATTTCTTTCCAGGAACTGAGCATAGAGTGTGGGTTGAGTAACAGGATACGAGCCATCGGTCAAATTTGTGAAGTGGCAAAAACCAAGAAGATTGAAGAGGTGAGTTCCAAAGTGTTCTGTGAGCGTTGGAAGGATGGAAATTCAAGCAGCAGCTCTCAGACTATTGTAAGAGACTCCTGTTGTTTAGAAAACTTTTTAAAGTGGATGATCCCAGGGGCTTCTTTGTGCTCTAAGAGCCTGCCCAACCTTTCAACTCTGGAGCAGAGAGGATGGAGCTGTTGGGCTTCCTGGACCTTCCTGGATGGAGAATGTTGGGAATATTCAGGACAGCTCATGGGAGATGATGTTCAGAGGAGTTTCCTTGTCTCTTGGCTGGTTAATAAGCAGCCCCCAGTTGGGTTTGAGCTCATCTTGTAGCTGGGTGAAGGCTTCTGCACAAATATTCCCACTGAAATGAGTGTGGGAATGAGGAATTCCAGCTCCTGAGGTGTAGGACTGGATTTGGGCTCTCCTAGGGTTGATCTGTGTGACCAGGCGGGTGAGTGTCCCTCAGAGCAGAGAACTCCAGACACGAAACCCCTGGTGTTTAATGCCATAATTCATTGTGACCTGCTGGCTGGAGGTGCCAGGAGAGGGCTGAGCTTTCCTGCCTCACAGTTTTGGTTTGATTTTTGTTTGTGTTTTCTCTCCCAGCACGCCGTGGAGGCCGTGTGGAAGGTGGTGGCTGACATGCTGCAGCCGGAGCGTCCCGCCGAGGCCAGGCACGCCGTGCTCCACCTGCTCAAATCCATCGTCCAGGGACAGGTGACAACAGTGCCACAGGGCAGGGGACACCCACCTAAACTGGGCTTTGGGCAGGGGGGAAATGGGAAAAGCACGAGGGGGATCTTCTCTACAAACATTGGTATCTTTTGTGTTGGTCGCGTCTCGTAAATGAGAAGAGGAAGCGTTTTAATTTTAACTCTTGGTTTGATCTCATAGCAAAACTTTTTATGCAGCTCATAGAAAGCTTTTCTGCTTTGGGGTAATGCTGTTGAGAAAGAGGAAATGCTTTGGGTTGAGTTCAGCATAATTCAGCAGATTTTACGTGGTCTTTGCCCAGACCTCCCAGTCCCAGTTTGCAGCTGGTTTTGATGTTTCAGGTATGCGAGGGGTTCCATGTGGGACACTTCTGGCTTGGCCAAGTTCAGCACACAACGAATTCTTCAGATTTCCCAACGTGTTGCACAAACACGAGGCTGAATCAGCCCAAAAGTTGTCGTTTTCAGTGTTCTGAGCAAGCAGGGGTGGATGCTTATGAAAAGAGTAGGCATTGATTCAACAAAAAGATAATTTCGAGCACGAAGATTACTGAGGTAGACCTTGATGTTATCCAGGCCTTAACCCCTTCCCTTTCTTTATTTAAAGGGTGAGAGATTAGGGATCCTCAGAGCCCATTTTTTTAAGGTTATTAAGGACTATCCCTCCAATGAAGATCTGCATGAACGCCTGGAAGTGTTCAAGGCTCTGACGGAGAACGGACGATACATCACCTACCTGGAGGAGGAGCTGGGTGAGCTCTGGCCCTACCCCTCTCCAGTTTGGTGGGAGTAAATCAAGGCAGAGACATCCAGAAATAACAGAAAAATACAGTGTTATCACTCTTAGGTAGAAGGGGTGTTGTAACAGGGTTTTTTTTCCCTTCTTTAGCTGATTTTGTGCTGCAGTGGATGGATGTTGGGTTGACCTCTGAGTTCCTCCTGGTTTTGGTGAACCTGGTGAAATTCAATAGCTGCTATCTGGAAGACTACGTAGCTGACATGGTGCAGTAAGTTGGATTTTTAACTCCTACCTGCTCATTCCTGGTAAATTACAGAGGAAGTTGCAGATCAGTATACAGACAAGTGGGTTATTTTTCGTCCCCATCTGGATCTGTTTCGTCCCAGGTCATTTCTGACAAACATTTGATTCTCAGTTCTTGTTTAGTTTTAGTTTAACTGAATGTGCTTTTCCCATTCCATGAGTGGGCCTGCTTGCATTGCTAAATCTCACAAGGGTCTGTGCAGTTCCATTACCTGAGCTGCATTTAAGTGCCCCTTTAACTTTATAAAAGAGGTTTCAGTGCTCAGTGTCCCTTGGGGTGTCACCAGCATTGCCACAGGAAGGGCAGTGAGGACTTAAATAACATGACAATTAACCTGGCTGTTCTGACTCTTTGTAATTTGCCTAAAATCATGTGGAGCAAGCAATCCTAATTAAATGTTCTTTGTTAACAGCAAGATCTGCCTCTTGTGCATTCAGACTTCATCATCTGTGGACATAGAGGTCAGTGCTCTGAGTTTCTTTTAGCACTTCAGAATCCTTTGAAGTTCTTTGAAACTGTAACTTTCACAAACAAAATCAGATCATCAGACTCTGGGTTTATTCTCATCTTTCAAGAGAGCTGATGCAATGTTATGTTATTTGCAAGCCAATAAATCTCATACCCCAGTAATTTATTCCAAAGCAAACAGAGCATTCATCAATTTGATAAGTGAATCAACAATTTCAAAATAAAAAAAAACCCAAAATACCTTCATCCCATTTGACTTCCAGAAGATTTCCTGGGTGTGCCAGGTGAGGATTTCACCTGGTTGTTTCACAGGGAAGTGTTCAACCACGTTGTCTTTCCCTCTCCCAAAGATTTCCTTGCAAGTGCTGGATGCAGTTGTTTGCTACAACTGCCTGCCCTCGGAGAACCTGCCCGTGTTCATCATCACCCTGTGCCGCACCATCAACGTCAAGGAGCTCTGTGAGCCCTGCTGGAAGGTCAGGACCCCTGCTTGCTCTGGGCTTTCATGAATTCCCTCCTGGATGGAGTGTCAGACATGCCTGTGCACATCTGCCACCCGTTTCAGCTTGGTTTTAAGAGTAAATTAAAAATTAAAAATTGTTTTAGTGCGAAGGGATTGGCGTCTCGTTAGTGCAAGTTGTGTCATGTCCATAAAATTCTCCTCTGGTTTCAGCTGCTGGGACAGGCTTCTGTCCCTTACTCCAGAAGCATGGCCAGTTAAATCCATATTTGGGCTACTGGGTGTTTTAACAATGGGGGATTGAGGTGTTGTGTCTGAATTTGCAGCTCATGCGCAACCTCTTGGGAACTCACTTGGGACACAGTGCCATCTACAACATGTGCAGGATCATGGAAGACAGGTAAAGGAGGAGGATCCAAAAACCCCAGGAATTCAGTAAGGTCCCAGTGAGATAGATGGGGAGTCACCAACCTCAGCAGAACAAGCTGAAGGTTCTGGTGCTTAGAAATAAATTCCCTTTCATGTTATGCTGTTAAAGTGCTCATTTGGGGCATTTCTGAATTTAATTTCCCTCCGTTTCAAGTTGTGGTGAATGATTTTCTGCTTTTCATGTTTGTCCATTGCTGTGCAAGGCCCTGATGTGTAACAGCTGGGAATTCCTGTTGGGACAGTGCATATTCCTATTGACTTTGTATGCTGAAATAATTGTGGCGTGGTCTGAATCTTCCCTTCCCCGTGTCCTCAGATCCTACATGGCAGATGCAGCCCTGCTGAGAGGAGCTGTGTTCTTTGTTGGGATGGCTCTGTGGGGGGCTCATCGCCTCAACTCCCTCAGGAACTCCCCAACTTCAGTGCTGCCTTCATTCCTCAAGGTAGGCTGGGATGCTGGGGGGACTTTTTAATCACTTGGACAAATTCGGACCAAAAACGTGGCCCCCTGCACCAAAGGGATCTTTGTAGGCCTGGAGGATGAGAGGGAGAAATTGGGTGTGGGGTGAAGCAGGAAGGAACTGTAAAACAAGTGAAACAAGAGGATTTATGTTTGTAGCTGAGGCCTCCTCCTCGCAGTGCTTTGGCCAGAAAAGCAAAGTCTGAATCCTTTCCAGCAAATACCTCCACTGTGGGTACTTTAACTTGAAATACAAAGCACAAAAGCAACAACTTTCACTCTTCCCAGTGGGTGGTACAGAAAGTGAGGGATGGTGTCTTCAGGGACAGCTCAGAGCTCTCAGAACTTCCTCATCTGAGTGCTTCAAGCAGGAGTTGCTGGCTTTAATCCCCCTGTCTGCCTGCAGGATGGGGCTGTGTCTGCCATCTGAGCCACAGCTGCTCGCACGAGAGCAGAGCTGCTCTCGAGAAAGCGGCTCTTTGCTGTGTCCTTTGTGTGCAGAGACTTGCATGGATTTATCTCAGGCCTCCAGGCTGATTTGCTGGTTAACCAGGATTGCATTTGGGGGTTGCAGAGGGCTCTGCTCACTGACTGAAGTGCTTTGGGTTCCAGGCCATGACCTGTCCCAACGCTGTCGTGTCCTACGAGATCGTCCTGTCCGTCACGCGCCTGATCAAGAAATACGGGAAGGAGCTGCAGGCTGTGACCTGGGACATCCTGCTGGACATCATGGAGAGGCTGCTGCAGCAGCTGCAGGTGGGTGCTGGGCCTGCCTGGGTGTCCCCTCACTCCCAGGGCTTTGCCAGGAATTATTTTGCAGGTTGATCTGTTTGTGCACTCTGGGGAAGTTGGAGCTGAGAAAGGCTTAGCCCAGCTCTCACTGCTGCGGTTCTCTGAGTTTTCTGTTTGTGTTTAAATTAAGCACTTTTTGGTGAGGTGGAGCTCTTTCAGAAGTGGTTTTGTCTCTTTTCAGGCTCTGGAGAGCCAAGAGCTGAAGGCCATTGTACATGATCTTTTGACCACGGTAGAAGAACTCTGTGACCAGAATGATTTTCATGGCTCTGAAGAGAGATTTTTTGAGCTGGTGGAAAGATGTGCTGATCAGAGACCAGTAAGGCTTTATCATTGCCCTCCTTTTGGGTCTGTTCTGTTACAGCTGAAAGCTGAGAGTCCTAAAATAGCAAATGGTCAGAAAATCCCAGCAAAGACTTTGATGAGCCTTATTCCCATGGTGGGGGTTGGGGGAGTGGATTTGTTGTGTTTGCTTATTCACTAAAAACATTTCTTGATCTTTCCACAAAGGAATCTTCTGTGTTAAACCTGATAACGTACAGAGCTCAGTCCATCCACCCTGCCAAAGATGGCTGGATCCACAACCTGCAGCTCTTAATGGAGAGGTTCTTCAGGTAGGAGATCATAATTGTGGGAACTTCTCACACCTACAAAGCACTTTCAAGTGTTTCTTGCCACCTTGTCACGTTAGATAATCTTGTTTTCTGAAGTTCTGACCTTCTGAAGTTCCAAGTTAGTAAATGGCTGCTGAGAAGTGTGGTAGTCCCAGGGCACAGCACATGAAAGGACTTATTTAACAGAAGAGAAACTTTCCACTGAATTCTTTATGCTGCCTTTTTCCCCCTTCTCTTTCTTTCCATTCAATGCTATTCCAATTAACTTAGGCAGTTGTGTTCCACTCCACAGCACTTTGTAGTTCTGACACCAAACAAGATTTTCCTGTTAAGCATTAGGATTGCATGTGGTTATCCAGTATTCCAGTTATCTGGTTTTGAATTGGTGCTCCCTAAGGGATTCTGTGCTCTCAAACATCAACACAGAGCAATAACAAACTTCTGTCTCCTCTGTGAAATGCTGCCAAGGAGCAGCTCTTCCTCAGTGCCATGTGTTTGGTTTGAAATCTGCTCACCAGAGCACTTGTTCTTCTGACATGTGCTTGCTAGTTTGGATTGGAGATGGGAAAGCTGCAATTACAGGTCTGCAGAAGGAGGAAAAGCTGAAGTGGGATTTGAATTTCCAATTGTTTTTGAATCTCATTTGAGATCTAGAGACATTAACTGAGGGCTCAGCTGATCTCTCTGCTCCAACTCTGAAGAAGTTTCTTCTTTTCCTTTAGTTTTACCTTTTCTCCCTTCCCTAAGTATCAACAACTCTGTTTTGTTCATTTTGGATTTGCTTTTCCTGCCTTAGGAACGAGAGCCGCAGTGCTGTGAGGATTAAAGTTCTGGATGTGCTGTCCTTTGTGCTGAGCATCAACAGACAGTTCTATGAGGTGGGTGTTTGCCTGGGGGTCTCAGGTGAGCTCTCAGGTGGGTGGGAAAGCCTTTGGTGAGGAACATTTTCCTGAGGGTTTCAGGTCCCCTCTGCAAAGGGGAAGGCCCAGCCCTGGGCTCTAAATCTCCCCCACACAGCCTTGGTTTTTTGGGATGATTTTAGGGGGATTTAACATCATTTATCCTTAGGTGGATACAGGAATGTGCAACTTGCAGTGGGAGCTGCAGGGTTTTGAGGATAGACCTGGTTGTGTCTTGGCTTCCCTGGTTTAAGGCCATTAATTCCACGTCCATTTTGGTTTGGAAGAATTGACAGTCAGTGTGAGAGGTGCAAAGTTGATTTAAAAACTTTGTAAAATGATGGGGATTGGACATACTGAGCAGTGAATGTCCTGGTGCTTGCAGTTTAATTGTCATCCAAGATGGAATCTCTGTGAGAGAGGAGTTAGGGAAAAGCTCCAGGGATGTCCTCAGCTCCTCAGGATGTGCCCAAAATGTCAGAGGGCAGGAAGGGGCAGAGATGCTCCTTGGAGTCCTTCAAGATTTGTGAAAACACAAAGATGTTGGTTCTGTTCTCTCTCTCAAAAAAAAACAAGGCCTAGAAATCCTTTGTCTGTTTGAGCCTGGGCTGTCAAATCTACAGGACAGACAAAAACCAGAGCAATAGTTCAATAAATAGAACTATAAATAAATAGAAAAGTTCAATAAAAATCACAAATATCTGGAGGGATGGCAGACAGAAATACCTGTTGGGTGGAAGAGGAGATCAAGGAATGAAAGAGTGGAGGAACAAGCCTGATACCAGAATAGCTGAGTTCTTCTGTTTGCAGTTATTTCTCTCACTGGACATCTGACAGCTTAGGAAGGTCTGTCCTCTTGCAGGAGGAGCTGATAAACCTGGTGGTGATCTCCCAGCTGGCTCACATCCCAGAGGATAAGGACCACCAGGTGAGAAAATTGGCCACCCAGCTGCTGGTGGACCTGGCTGAAGGCTGCAACACCCATCACTTCAACAGCCTGCTGGACATCATCGAGAAGGTGAGGCCCTGCAGGGCTGGCAGCTTCTCCAGCAGGGAGCATTTCCTGAGGCTTCCCTCACCTTCCAGCACGGGAACAGAGAAAATTCTGCAGGTTTAAAGCTTGTGTTACATTCCCTTTTGACATAAATGCCTGGATGACAAACAAGTAATCAGATTTAAAATCACAGTATCTCATTTAGAGGCAAATACTGTGTGTTTATTTTGCATTTTGCACTTAGTGTGAATACAATAAGTCAGCATGATGGCTGGAGACTTCAATGCAGAGCAGCTCTGCCACCCTGACTGTTGAGGTGTTGCTTTTCTGTTGCTTTTGTCTTTGAAAGGTGGCTGCACATTCTCTGTCATCTCCCTCTGAGCTGGAAGAGAGGGACTTGCTGTCCTATTCAGCTTCTCTGGAGGATGTCAAGACAGCAGTTCTTGGGCTCCTGATAATTCTTCAGGTAAATGCTGCAGAGCATTAAACACAGATTGTTCATAATACTCTTCTGCTGGATTTGGCTTTTTAGGTGACTCTTCTCCCACTGTTAAATATTCTGACTTGTGTTTAACTGTTTAATATTTTAACTCTTGTTTTGGTCAATGCTTTGATTTTGAGCACCGTGTTGTGTTTTCTTAATTCCCATTGTACAACGCACATTTTCCTGTGTGGAGGGAGGATGTGGCCATCAATTAGCAGAGAGGAGGAGTTCATAACCTTGAACAGATTAATAGATTTGTTGTCTTTGGGCAGCATGTCCTGGGCTGTGGTTAAGCTGTAAGAGCAGGCTGTGGTCTGGAGCAGCCAGAGCTGCTCTGGAATCTTTGCAGGGGTTCATTTCAGATCCCCCTGTTGATGTTGCATTGAGGATGAAGTTTTTGCTGCATTTCTCCTGGAATTCCCGGTGCAGCCCCAGGTTTGTGACAGATCCCTGGGGCTGGGCTGTGTTTTTGTGTGCCTGCAGACCAAGCTGTACAGTTTGCCCTCCAGCCACGCCACCAGGGTGTACGAGATGCTGATCCAGCACGTCCAGCGCCACTACATCTACTCCTACAGCCTCCCTGTGGCCAGCAGCATCAGGCTGCAGGTAGGAGCAGCTCCCCTGCTCCCAGGGCCACAGCTGCACAGTCCTCTGGGGTTTTTGGCTGGCAGGTGGGGTACTGGGTGCTCTGGAGCTTGCAGGAAGTAGAATGAAATGTTTCTTGGCTCCCGCGGGTATGGAAATGCGGTGTGACACCAGCAGTGCTGCAGAACGAGCCATAAATCTTTAAAATCCCTTTCTACTTGGAAAATGATTCCATGGGGAGGTGGGAGAGTATTGCAGTGGCTCAGGGTCTGAGTGACTCCAGTGTCTCCCTTGTTCCAGGTGTTTGATTTCCTGCTGATGCTCCGAGCTGACTCCCTGCACCGCCTGGGCCTTTCCAACAAGGATGGAGCAGTGAGGTTCAGCCCCTACTGCCTGTGTGACTTTGTGTAGGTTTCTTTTTGTGTTAAGCTAAAGAATCAGAATAGTTTGGGTTGGGAGGGGTTTTAAAGCCCGTCCAGTGCCACCCCTGTCATGGGCAGGGACACCTTCCATTGCCCCAGGCTGCTCCAAGCCCCATTCAACCTGGCCTTGGGCGCTTCTTAATTTATTTTTTATTTTTAAAAAGCTCTTTTCCAAACTGAGTTTAGTGTTCCATCACTCACAATCTGCAGTTTTTCTAACTCTTCCAAACTCTAGACCAGTCTGCAGTTACAGCTTTAGGATTGTCTGAACCAATAACTCACTGGTGAACTGTTCTTACAAATCACTTACTTGCAGAGCTCTCAATCTCAGACATGAAATTTAATTTCCTGCTCACAAAACTTCCCCCAAAAATTTGCAATTTCTTGCCTCAAACCAGTTTCACGTTGAATTTTGATTCCATTTTTTGTATAAATCTGGCTATTTTTAATTTTAAAGCTTGTCTGAAGTTGTGTAACACACCCCAAAAGATACCTTTGTAAATTAGATAGAAATTCACTTGACCAAACTGTCATTGCTGCGTGTCTGCTGGGCAAATCCTGTGCTTTTTTAAAATTAAAAATACAGATTATATTGCACAGTCTTCAAATTGGCTCCCACATAGGGCAGTGCTGTGGGTCACATGAACAGGCTGTAAAAATGACACGTATTTTTCTCCCTTCCTGTGTTGCAGAGAGGCAGAGAAAAGAACTGCTGAGAAAAAGCCCCCTGGCACCCTGTCCCCACCTTCAGGCAGCCCCAGTGTGCCTTCCCAAGGTGCCACTGTCCGGGTGGGACACCTGCCCTACTCCATGGTCTTTGGGGTCCTCCTGCAGTGCTTGAAGCAGGTATGGCCCCTCCTGGCCTCTTTCTGTCCCCTCCCGGCCTCTCTGTGTCCCCTCTCGGCCTCTCTGTGTCCCCTCTCGGCCTCTCTGTGTCCCCTCTCGGNCCTCCTGGCATTTTTCTGTCCCCTCCTGGCCTCTTTCTGTCCCCTCCTGGCATTTTTCTGTCCCCTCCTGGCCTCTTTCTGTCCCCTCCTGGCATTTTTCTGTCCCCTCCTGGCCTCTTTCTGTCCCCTCCTGGCATTTTTCTGTCCCCTCCTGGCCTCTTTCTGTCCCCTCCTGGCATTTTTCTGTCCCCTCCTGGCCTCTTTCTGTCCCCTCCTGGCATTTTTCTGTCCCCTCCTGGCCTCTTTCTGTCCCCTCCTGGCATTTTTCTGTCCCCTCCTGGCCTCTTTCTGTCCCCTCCTGGCATTTTTCTGTCCCCTCCTGGCATTTTTCTGTCCCCTCCTGGCATTTTTCTGTCCTCTCCTGGTACCAGCTGCCTGGGGAATTGCAGCTCAGAGCACCCAAATAAATCAATTTCTGCTCCTCCTGCTGTAAATCCGAGTGTGATTGTGCAGCTTCACAGCCACCAGTGGGAGCAGCAGCCCAGCTCTTCAGGAAATCAGCACAGCTTTCATTTCAGTGCTTCAGAGCAGGCAAGGGCAAAAAACTCTGCTTGTTCAAGGAGATCCAAGAAGCCATCCTGTTTCTGAAAAGGGCTTTTGGAATTAAATCCTCTCCCACTGCAGGTTGGCGAGGTGTTTGGAGAACTGGTGGATGTTTCATCACCAATCAGCTGTAACAATAAACTGTTCCTGAGTGTGGCATTGGACACAGTTCTGTGCTCAGGGCTTGGCTTGCTCTGGGAGTTAATTGGTGCTGGTGCTTAGGAGAATTGAATTCTGCCTGTCAGATCTCAGTGTGATTTCTGTTCCAGCTTGTGGTGCCAGTATTGCACCTAGAGCTGGGTGACAGACAGGGAGAAACTTGTGACAGCTAAGTGCCACTTCTTTTTCTGTACCAACCACGACAAGACCTGCATCTGCCTAGGAAATGGCACATTGTCTGCAGTTTGATTGATCTTCCTTCCCGACTCAAATCACACAAAAAATCTTCAACCTTTACATTTCCTGTCTTTGCAGGAGACAGACTGGAAGGTGCTGAAGCTGGTTCTCAACAAATTACCCGAATCCCTCCGCTATAAAGTGCTATTTTTAACCTCTCCTTGCAACATAGACCAGCTGGCCTCTGCACTGAGCTACATGGTAATGCCACTGAGGCACAGGCCCTAGCTCCTTGGCTTGCTTGGGAGTTTTTTGAGTGGGTTTTTCTTTGTCTTCAGATGAATATTTTAAAGATGGACAGGCTGGTTGTCGATCCTCACTCACCCTTGTCTTTTGTGCGGGTTGTTCTGGGTACAGAATGGGTAATAATGACTGTTCTCAATGTGTGTATATGAATATATGTAAATCCAGGTGAAGGGGAGCTGTGGGCAGTGCCCTGTGCTGCCTTTCAGAGGGTGTTTCAGTGAGAATTGCCCTGACTGGCTGTGTGATGTGTCAAGCTCACAGACAAGAAGACCACGGACAGGCTCCACGGGACCCCCGAAGGATTTTCGCGCACGGATTTGCACCTGGCTGTGGTCCCCGTGCTGACAGCACTGATCTCTTACCACAACTACCTGGACAAAGCCAAGCAGGTATGGGGGAAATGGGAGGGTGTAGGGAGGGCAGAGCCTGTGGAGCATTTTTTAGGAGCTGATTAGGAGACAGAAATGCAAGGCAGCACTGCCCGTTGCTGTTGGGAGATGCTGCATCTGCCGAATTCGGGGTGGAAAAATACTTTGCTAACTCCACGTAGGATTAACTGTGGGTTCCCTCCTCACCTGTCCCCCCTCACACATCACTGGGTGCCTTTACTCTCTGCAGTCAGACCCTCATAAACCCCAAATTGCTGTTAAATCAGAGACATAAAGTCTCAACTCCCTACTTGATTCAAGTCCCCTGATCAGGGTTTGGCCTGGAGTATCTGCATCATCATTTAAATCTCAGTTTTAGCATCCAGGTGTGTCAGACAGACCTTGCAGCAGGGGTGCCTTGCAGGGTGTTCTGGGGTGCTGGCAGGAGTCAGGAGGGGTTTTTTGATGTGTTCTGGGTTTTTCTCCTGCTCCCCCAGCGTGAGATTGTGTACTGCCTGGAGCACGGGCTCATCTACCGCTGCGCCAACCAGTGCGTGGTGGCACTGTCGGTGTGCAGCGTGGAGATGCCCGACATCATCATCAAGGCCCTGCCCGTCCTCATCGTCAAACTCACCCACATCTCTGCCACAGCCAACATGGCAATCCCTCTCCTGGAATTTCTGTCAAGTGAGTCGTGGTGTTCTTCTTTTCACTCACCGCGGTTGCGTTTTTTGGCGTGGATTATGGGGGGGTTGATTTTGTTGGTCATGTGGATTGCACTGTGATGCCCCTGATCCTTCCTCAGGTTATAAATGTTCAATCACTTCATATGTTATAAGTTTTCTGTATGAAGCTCTTGCACTGAAGAGAGAAACACTCTCTGTGTCCTGCAGCCGTGTGGAAATACGAGCTGCCTTCTCCTCCTTGCATGACGTGATTTTAACTTCCATATCACTGATCATTTAGGAAAAAAAACCAAAAAAATTAGACATTAGGGTTTTAAATGGTTGTGTTGAGGCCTCACCTGTGCTGGTTTTGCTGTTGGGCTCTTGCAGCTCTGGCCAGGCTGCCTCACCTGTACCGGAACTTCGCGGCAGAGCAGTACGCCAGCGTCTTCGCCATCTCCCTGCCCTACACAAACCCCTCCAAGTAAGGAATGTGCTTCTCTCTCTCCTCTGGGAAACTGAGGGCTTGGAAAGCCTTTTTTTTGGTAGTTTTTAGCTCAAGGTTATTTATGGGATGTTGCTCGTTCTGGCGTTTCCAGGCTTTTCCTGAAGAAGGGATATTTCTGCCCGGGGAGGGTGGGGAGGCCCTGGCAGAGGGTGCCCAGAGAAGCTGTGGCTGCCCCTGGATCCCTGGAAGTGTCCAAAGCCAGGTTGGACAGGGCTTGGAGCACCCTGGAACAGTGGAATGTTTTCCTGGAGGTGGAACTGGATGAGATTTAAGCTCCCTCCCAACCCAAACCATTCTGTAATTCCATGACAGAATTCTCGAATTCATCGTCACCTCGGACAAAAACCTGTTTTTCTTGAACAGAACTTTTGAGAGGTTTTTTTTTTTTTTTCCTTCAAACTTAGAGCAGCTAAAGCCCCATTTGTGTGTGTGTCAGGCTGAGCAGTGCACACTGAGCTGTGGAGTCTCTGCTGTTGCAGGTTTAACCAGTACATCGTGTGCCTGGCCCACCACGTGATCGCCATGTGGTTCATCCGCTGCCGCCTGCCCTTCCGCAAGGACTTTGTCCCCTACATCACCAAGGTAACGGCCCTGCCCAGCCCAGCAGCACCCGGGAGAAATGACAGCTTCAAAACTGACCTGAGAAACTTGAAATGTTCAAATGTTTTTCCTTGTCAGCACCTCTGTGAGCTCTGGTGCTTTGGCCTTGCCAGATTTTCAGCTGCGCGTTGTTCATGTTGTCCCCTCTTGTCCCCTCTTGTCCCCACGGCAGGGCCTGCGCTCCAATGTCCTCCTGTCCTTTGATGACACCCCAGAGAAGGACAGCTTCAGGGCTCGCAGCACCAGCCTCAATGAGAGGCCCAAGAGGTAAATTCTGTTGCACCTCACAGGGTTTGATTTCCCTGCTCTGGTGCTCACGCCCTCCCCTGCGTTGCCCCGAAGGAGCTGGGTAGTGACCCCCATCTGGCAGTGCAGTGAGCAAGCAAAGTAAACCTCTTTAGGTCCCAGAGAGCTGAGGGGGGGTGAGGAGCTGGGATCCAGCCAGGCTGGCAGTCTGCAGGCAGCAGGGGCCTTTTTGGTGTTCACTTCTGAAAAATCAACAGTTGTGTCAGGCTGGGGAGTGCCAGCACAGTGTCACCAGAGATAGCACAAGAGGGTGACACCAGCAGTGACAGAATCCCATGTTCATATGGGTTGTGTGAAGTCCTTTTGATGACTGATCTGAAACGAGTGATTTTCAGCTGATTGCCAGAGAAATTGTTGTGATCAACGACCTGGATAAATTAGAGAGGCAGAACTGTGTTTTTCCATGGTGTTCCCAGTCAGGTCAGTGCACTGGCTGGCACACAGCTGCTTTCTGTCTGTCTGGATGTCCTGATCCCTTTTTTTTTTGGGTTTTTTTTTGGAATCTTGAAGCCATCATGACAGTTTTAAGCAAAGCCTTCAGAAAGTCAGAGCATTTCTTACCAGCAATCTTTCAAAGTCACATTTGCCAGGGGAGGAAGACATTCCCTGGAAGGCATTCAGGGTTGCTCCAGTGTCCTTTTTACCTGCAGGGATTGCCTAAATTGGTTCACTTGACTTGCTTCAGTGTTGTGAGCAGTGAGCACATGGTGGCACCTGAGCCCTGGGGAAAGTGCCTCTACTTTACCTGCAAGGCTGCAGCAGAGCCTTGCAATGCACAAACCCCATCCCCTGCCCTGCTGCTGCAGCTGTGAGCCCTGTCTTGTGTTTCATCTCTCCCATCTCCTCCTCTTTCATCCAGAAACTTGGAAGAGAAGCCTTCTGACACTCATCTCTCCAGTTAGAATTCCAACTAATCTTTTTTTTTTTTTTTCCCTCCATTTTTCCCCCCTTAAAAAAAACTTGTTCAATTCTGCCAGGTTGGAATACTACTGTCTCTAAAGGCTTTTGCTGGATGACTTTGCACAGAAATCTCTGGAATGGCAGGATGCCACTGCCTCTGGGTCTGGCTGAGCTTGGATTGTGGCCAGGGCACAGAGGAAAGGCCTGGAGCAGACACAGCAATTCCCTTGCCTGAGAAGCTTCTGGGCTTGGTTTTCACTCCTGAAGCCCAGAGAATGTTTCCCTGCCAGAGCTGAGGTGCTTGGGTGTTCCAAGGGATCACAATCTCAGCAGATCCCAGGGCTGCTGGCTGTCCTGATGTTGGTGTAGGTGATGGTCCCTGAGCCTGTGCTCTCTTGCAGCAGTTGTGGCCAAAAGTCATCTCTGAGGGGTTGTTGGGAGAAGGGCAAAGGAATTCTCATCCCTCCAGGTGGCAATCTGAGATGTAAGAGCTCACTGAGAGGAGGATGGCAAATAAATTGTGTTTGGGAACAGCCAAGAAGGGTTAAATTAGTGCCAGCATTTTATCCACGGGGTTGGGAGCTGCTGGGCCAGTGTTCCTGGGCCCAGATCAGCCTGGCATGCATCTCAGTGACTAATTAATGAGCCTCTTGGATCTTAATTGCTGCCACCTCCCACGTGTGCCTGGCACTTGCCAGTGTGAACAGTCATTTCCTTTCTGTGCCAGTTCAGAGCCCAGGGTGTCACCTGGAGCCCCTGGGGTGGCACAGGAGCATCCCCAGGGGGGGTCTGTGGTGAGGACAGGGTCTGGAACAGGGACCTCAGTGTCCCCAGGGCCTGGAGCTGGGCTAAGGGGCACCTCTGGGTGGCCCTGGCTGTGTTGTGAGTGGGGGAAAAGCTCAGCTTTGGGCCAGGCTTAGTTGGGGGCACAGATGGGTGATGGGGTGCCTGTCTCTTATTAAAACCTGCTGCCACCTGGTCCAGGTGAAGCATTTTAAGATCTGTGGAAGCCTTTGTGGTGAGTTGGGGCTGAACTGCACAAAACTGCTCAACCTTGAGGGATTTGTGCCCAGGGAGCCCCTCAGGTGCCCTTGCCTTTGCTGAGCAGCCCAGTATTCCAACAACTCTCATTTCAACCAGTTTTTTTTTCTTTTAACTTGTACTAATTTCATTTGTTTTGTAGCACATTTAAAAATCTCGTTTTCAAAATGCGGTTTGTCTTTTTTAATGCTTTCAGCTCTGCTCGTTTGTACGTTTTAATTTTTGTTTTGTTTCCCTTTTTTTTCCCCTTTTTTTTCTTTTGGCATTTGTTTGATTTTTCCATCAACCCTCCGGGATCCCCTCAATATTGAACCTACATCCCTCCAAACGGTTTCCTCCCTCCTGTGACCTCTTTTTGGGGGCCTTGGTGCTTCTCCACCTAGTAGTTTAAGACTAGCCAAAAATGCAAAGCAAGGCTTGAATAACTCTCCTCCAGTGAAAGAGCTGAAAGAACCCTCTGCAGTTGATGCCTTCCGCTCCCGCAGCATCAGTGTGTCTGAACATGTGGTCCGCAGGTAGAGGCACTTGAAATGGGGACAATCCAAGAGCAGCTGGGCCCTTGGGAGGTTTTTTTGCTGCCAGGGTGGGCTGTGGAAGCAGGGTGGAATTTTGGATTTTGCATGTGTGGGATTGCTTGCATGGTTTGGTTATCCCAGCAAAAAAAAAAAAAATGTTGGTTATCCCCGGCCGCAGGTGAAGGTTTTGGGAGAGCATCATCCCGAGGCTTCCCCCAGGCCATGTCACAGCCTGGGTGTCTCTGTGTGGTCACTTTGCCACGTTCTCTGGTGCTTTAGCAATGATTAAAAAAAAAAAAATAATCTGATTTCAAAGGAAAGGTGGTGAAAGGGGGGAAAAAAAAATCCAAACAAAAAAATCCCACGCACGAAAAAAGGAAAAAGGTTGCATTCTGCACAAGTGAGAATCCTGGGTACAGCTGTGTTGCACTGCTGGCTAGGACAGAAACACTCAGGCTTCAGAGCAGCAGTTGAACCACCAGGCAGAACCATCCAAAAGGGAACTGCCCTTCTTTATTCTCTCATTTATATCTGTTCCTAAAGACAATCATGGATTGGTGAAAGAGGTTCCCACCTCTGTAAGTTCACAGGATAAAGACATGGTCAATCATCTTTCTCTGCCTTAGGGGAAAGGAATGAAAAACAATCTGAAAGTTCAAAACAATCTGAAAGTTCAAACCAATCTTGGCCAGTTAGGAAAACAAGGGCTGTGTTTATAGAAAATGCATGGGAACTTCTACTGCAAAATTCCAACCGTGGAACCCTGCAAAAATCAGGGCGACACAACTCAGTAAAACTTGAGCCTCCCAAGCAGGGATTTGCTTCAGGAGATGCTTTGGAAGCTCTGCAGAGTTATAGAGAGCCCTCCTTCCAGCCTAGGAGGAATAGTTCTGGCCTCAGTGTAGGATTTGTTCTTCTGAAGGAGCTGGTGAAGTGTCCTGGTCTCGAGTACAATGCCATGAAAAACCTGGATTTGCCTTTCCAGGGAGCAGTGAAGGCTGTGCTCAGCCCGTGTGAATTGCTGCTGTCACAGCTCAGGACAACAAGATTTGATTCCAGAGATTGGTTTGATTGATTGACAGGTTTTGATGGCAACAAGCATTGATCTGCTCCAGTGAAAGATGTGAAATAATTGATGCCAGTTTTTAAAAAGTGTTTCTGGAGCACTTCCCTGGAGTGTTAGACTGCTGAACCTGAAGATCTGAGCCTTAACCTGTAGGATTGCTGTCACTGGAACTTGATTGGGGTTTTTTTGTTTTATTTTTGGCCCTGTGTGGTGTTTGGGGGAAAGAGGCTGAAGTGACTGAATTGCAATTACAGTTCTGACACTTCATTTTATGGGGGAAATCCTTCCCTGGGAGGGTGGCACAGATTCCCAGAGAAGCTGTGGCTGCCCCTGGATCCCTGGCAGTGCCCAAGGCCAGGCTGGGCAGGGCTTGGAGCAGCCTGGGATGGTAGAAGGTGTTGGGATTGGAACTGGATGGGCTTTAAGGTCCCTTCCACCCCAAACCATTCCAGGATTCTCTGATATCTCCATTAATCATGAGGTGATTTTCTTCTCATGCATTTCTATCTCAATGGTAGCAAGGAAAATTCAGATAATTACCCTTAATGAAGCCACAGAAGTTATCACATCATAAAAATTCTGGCTGTACCTCAGCTTAGTTTGTATTACAATGGCATAAGGAGTTGTCTTTATAAAATATTGCAGTCCAGCCTAAAACAGAAATGGTTTTAAACTGCCTTGCTGATTTGGCTGATTTGAAGGCAGACCTTCTCTCTATTCTTGTGCCAATTTCCTGTTCAGAGTGCAATTTTTTTTCCTGTTTCAAGTTAAATTAGGTTTTAAGTAGCTATTGAATTTGGAGGGGGAAAAAACCAATATATGGGAAAGATGCAACAGAGAAAAAAGCAAAGCACAGGATTATAAGGGGAACTCTGGAGAGCCCCAATTCCTGGCTCATGGGCAACCTGCTACCTGGGAAAAGCTGGTGCTGGTCATGGGATGCTTGCCCTCAGCATAGATTAGGAGCTCAAAGCTGCCACTCACTCCTTGCTTGGTGCACTTGCCCATGGGCCACCAACCCCAGACAGCGCTGGCCTGGCCAGGTGACCCTGGGGTCTCTCCAGAGCAAAACCACTTCCTGCAAGGACAACCTGGGAAGCACAACGTGAGGCTGATCCCAAAATCTGCTTCCCAAGGCCTGGGTTTGATGGCTGGCACGTGCATGCACAGCAGGGTCTGCATCCCCCCTGCCTGCCTGTGGGGCTGGGGACGTGCTGCAGTGCCATCTGTCACCCGGGGGACTTTTCTCTTGCAGTCGCATCCAAACGTCCATCACCAGCTCCAGCCTGGGCTCTGCAGATGAGAACTCCATGGCTCAGGCTGATGACAACCTGAAGAACCTGCACCTGGAGCTGACTGAGACCTGCCTGGACATGATGGCTCGATACGTCTTCTCCAACTTCACTGCTGTGCCCAAGAGGTCAGTGAGGGGCCCAGGGACACGTGGGTGGGGTTCAGGTTCGTGTTTTACTTTATTGATGGGTAAAACACTGGGGTTCTGGCAGGCCCAGGCTCTGATGCCTTTCCTCACTGATCAAATCTTGGCTAAAAAGGAGGTGAGATGAGGGAAGAATGTGGGGAGGCCTTGGAGCTCCTT
The DNA here is from genome assembly GCA_013400955.1 of Drymodes brunneopygia. Lineage (NCBI taxonomy): Eukaryota > Metazoa > Chordata > Aves > Passeriformes > Petroicidae > Drymodes > Drymodes brunneopygia. The sequence continues at coordinate 74,348 of VZTZ01008975.1, read as the reverse complement.
CAGTGCTTAAAGGGGCTCCAGGAGAGCTGGAGAGGGATTGGGGACAAGGGATGGAGGGACAGGACACAGGGAATGGCTTCCACTGCCAGAGGGCAGGGATGGATGGGAGATTGGGAAGGAATTTCCTGTGAGGGTGGTGAGGCCCTGGAATGAATTTCCCAGAGGATGCCCCGTCCCTGGAAATGTCCCAGGCCAGGCTGGACAGGGCTTGGAGCAGCCTGGGATGGTGGAAGGTGTCCCTGCCCACGGCAGGGGGTGGGGCTGGATGGATTTCAGGGTTCCTCCCAACCCAAACCATTCTGTGGTTCTGTCAAATCCCCTGGAGACAAGCAGCCTTTGCCTCAGCCTGGACCTGTCTGGAGGAGCTGCCCTGAAGCTCTGGGAGCAGGGCTTTGCTCCATGTCCTTGCAGGATAAACCCAGAGTGCTGCAGCAGCTCATCCATCATCCTGATGGAGAACAGGGATGTTTTAGCCAGGGGGAGTGGCATGGATGCTGTGTGGAGAAGGAGAGCAGGCAGCACCTCCTGCATGGTTAATGGCACCAGCTCTGCTGAGGAATCCTCATCCCAAATGTGTCCCCAGGTCTCCCGTGGGTGAGTTCCTGCTGGCTGGAGGAAGGACCAAGACGTGGCTGGTTGGGAACAAGCTGGTGACCATCACTACAAGTGTTGGAACAGGGACCAGGTCCCTGCTTGGCCTGGACTCTGGAGAGTTCCAGAGCACCCCAGAATCAAGGTAAGTGTTGCTCCCATTTCTAGAAATCTCCACCTGGCAAAGTCACCTAAACCACTGCTATATCTTTGTGGTTTTTCCTCTTGCCATAAGAGGAATATTTTATTTGTCCAGCACGGCTGATCCCTCTCTCAGCACCATCAACATCTCCTTTCCCACAGCTCAGACCCTGTTCTGCAAGTGAGACAGACCAAGGAAGCTCCAGCCAAGCTGGAATCCCAGGCTGGGCAGCAGGTGTGCAGGAGCTCCCGCAACAGGGTCCGCTCCATGTCGGGTGAGTTCCCTTCCTGGGACCCTCTCTGTCCTTCCTGGGACCCTCTCTGTCCTTCCTGGGACCCTCTCTGTCCTTCCTGGGCCCTTCCTGACCTTCCTGGGACCCTCTCTGTCCTTCCTGGGCCCTTCCTGACCTTCCTGAGACCCCCCCTACCCCTCCTGGGACCCTCCCTGCCCTTCCTTGCACCCTTCCTGGGACCCTCCCTGCCCTTCCTTGGGCTCTCCCTGCCATTCCTGGGTCCTTCCTGGGACCCTCCCTGCCCTTCCTGGGACCCTTCCTGTCCTGCCTGGGACTCTCCCTGTCCTTCCTGGGCTCTCCCTGCCCTTCCTGGGGCCCTGCCTCCTGTGTCTGAGATAATTTGAGATCTGGAGCTGTCTGGTGTTTAATCAGGGGCAGGAGCTGTTGGCTTCAGGTGTGCTGGGACTCCTCCTGCTTCCCTCTCCTTGCTGCAGAGCTTTGGTGATTATTTATAAGGAACACATGAAAGGTTAAATTCTCTTCATGGTTTAACCCCAGCTGGCAGCTAAACCCCACCCAGGTGCTCACTTTGTCCCCCATGGGGGGATGGAGGAGAGAACTGGAAGGGGAAAAGAAAGAAAATTCATGGATTGAGAGAACGAGCAGTTTAATAATTGAAATAAAATAATAGTAACAATAATAATTGCAATGACAAGGGAAATAAACCCAGGATATTGTGCATGCAGCTGCTGGAGGAGCTTAAAAGCCTCATTCCTGGGATATTTTTGGGATAACTAAGCATGGCTCTCCCTTGGATTGTGTCTGTCCTGCCAGGTGGTCACGCCTTACGTGTCGGTGCCTTGGACAGCTCAGCCTCCCATTTTCCCAGTGGCTCCACTTCCCAAGGGACACAGGGCCCTGCTGCTCCTCCTGCAGCTCGCCCAGAGAAGGCCAGCCCTGCTCCCCAGACTGCCCTGCAGAAGGAAAAAGCCAACCTGGCTGCCTACGTGCCCCTGCTGACCCAGGGCTGGGCAGAGATCCTGGTGCGCAGGCCCACAGGTGGGGACCTGAGTGTGGGGAGGGACCCTAGGGAGGAACCTGAGCCTGGGGGAGGGAGAAAAATCCATATTTCATTGTAAATGGAAATTAAATTAAAGCCACATGGTTCATGGCTTACTGCCTTTTGAAACTATAGAAGCAAGGGTTGGGATGGGATGGGATGGGTTGGGTT
>VZTZ01008975.1:10269-64029 GCA_013400955.1 Drymodes brunneopygia | reverse complement strand
TGGGATTTGCCCTGCTCCAGCTGTGGGATTTTCCCTGTGGGATTTGCCCTGCTCCATCTCTGGGATTTGCCCTGCTCCAGCTGTGGGATTTTCCCTGTGGGATTTTCCCTCTGGGCTTTGCCCTACTCCATCTCTGGGATTTGCCCTGTGGGATTTGCCCTGCTCCATCTGTGGGATTTTCCCTATGGGATTTTCCCTGTGGGATTTGCCCTACTCCATCTCTGGGAGTTGCCCTGTGGGATTTGCCTTGCTCCATCTGTGGGATTTTCCCTGTGGAATTTGCCCTGCTCCCTCTGTGGGATTTGCCCTGTGGGATTTACCCTGCTCCACCTCTGGGATTTGCCCTACTCCCACAGCAGCCTTGCTTTTCCTCATTTTCTTGCACTAAAAACCAGCACCTGCACACAGCCCTTCTGTGAGGGCAATCCCCTGATGCCAGGCAGGGATCTCTGGGCTGGTGCAGCACTGCTGGCACTGGCTGTGACGTGTGACACGTCCCTGTGTCCCAGAGCAACAACGAGATCGCCATCCTGTCCAACGAGCACGGCTCCTACCGCTACACCGAGTTCCTCACGGGGCTGGGCAAGCTCATCGAGCTCAAGGACTGCCAGCCTGACAAGATCTACCTGGGAGGGCTGGATGTGTGTGGGGAGGACGGGCAGTTCACCTACTGCTGGCACGATGACATCATGCAAGGTGAGCTGGGAGGGTGCTCTGAGTCATCTCACCTTAATTCACCTGCCTTTCACTCTGCTTCCTTCCCGGGGGTGAAGTCCTGGGCTCTGAGCCCCCTCCTGTTCTCTCTGGTAGCTCTGCAAGCCATAAAGTTCAGGCTAAAACATACCTGCCTTATGTAACAAAATTAAGAATCACACCAGTTTTGTAATGGTCTGCTCTGTAAAAGTCTGCTCCGTGAAAAGATCTGCTCTGTGAATCTGTGCCATGATCTGCTCTGTGAATCTGTGCCATGATCAGCTCTTTAAAGGCTGGCAGGGTTTGGTTTAGAGTTTGGTTTAGAGCTGGTTGTCCCCAGCTGCTGTGAAAGCTGTTCACTGAGGGAGGTGTCACTATTGCTGTGTTTCTCTGAAGAGCAGCTCGGAGCAGGGGGTGGCACTGCTGTGGCCATGGCTCGTGTCACTGCAGTGTCACCAAGCAGTGCAGGAACCATCCAGGATCCAGCAGGATGTGGTGAACTTCCTGATTTTTTTTGCACAGCTCTGTGCTCATCACATCCCAGTTCCATGGGGTGGCTGCAGGTCACCCCTGGGGCCCTGCAGAGCTCAGGACAAGTCCTGGTTTAAGCTCTTCTGCCTCTTTCCTCCCTAACCCAGGGCGTCCTCCCCGTGCTGCTGTGGTTCTTCCTGCTGCACTCTGAGCTCCAGGCACCCCTGGAGCATCCAGTGGGACTGGACTCAGCTGTCACAGATGGGGACAAACCTATTGAGGGAGCAGTTGGTATTTTTATTATTGGCACGTGGCCCCTGCTGCCTGGCCAGCCCAGCCCAGCCTGAGGAGCTCTGTGTTCCCTCTGCAGCCATTTTCCACATTGCCACCCTGATGCCCACCAAGGATTTGGATAAATATCGCTGTGACAAGAAGAGGCACCTGGGCAATGACTTCGTTTCCATCATTTACAATGACTCTGGAGAGGATTTTAAACTGGGCACAATCAAGGTAGGGGATTTTCCTCCTGGGTGTGGCACAGCAGGACCACAGGGTTGTGAACCTTCGTGTGTGTGTGTGTGTTATCCTAAAAAAAGTGTGGGGGTTCTGGGGGGAGCTGTGCTGGGCTCACTGGTGTGTGTTCATGGCATTGACAAACCACAAGGCTGCCAGGGAAATGTTTCTGACTCTTTTATTGACTTCTCCTTAGGGCCAGTTCAATTTTGTGCACGTGATCATCACCCCCCTGGACTATGACTGCAACCTGGTGACGCTGCAGTGCCGCAAAGGTGGGGCTTCCTCAGCCTCTGCTGTGTTGGGGGTTTGTGTTTCCAATGTTCAAACTTCCAGGAGGAACTCTCTGGAACCAGTTTGCCCAGTTAGATCTGGGTTTGCCCTGCTCGTGTCCCTTGGGTTGCTCCTGTTGTGTTCAAGCTCAGGATGCAGAGGCAGCACAGAGCAGATCCCTCCCTCCAGCAGCTGCTTGGGAATGCTGCAGGACATGGAGGGTTCAGTGCAGGTGTTTCACCAAAGGGCACTTTGGGGTGTTCTTGGCTCGCACTTTGGTTCATGTGAGAGCCCAGCAGGCTCTCCCCAAACCTTTATGCAGCAGCCAGAATTTGGGAGCCACTTGTGTTAATCTGCAGAGCAGGTTCTGTTAGAGTGGGAGCTGTGGAGCTCTGTGGGGACTTGTGTGATGCAATTCCTCAGCTTTATTTGACTTTGATATTTAGTTACTGGCAACCTTTGGCTTGTTCTTAACTGCCTGACAGCAATTTTTTTCTTATTCCTTTAAACCAAAGACATGGAGGGTCTGGTGGACACGAGTGTTGCCAAGATCATCTCTGACAAGAACCTGCCCTTCGTGGCCCGTCAGATGGCCCTGCATGCCAACGTGAGTACCCCCAGCTCCCTGAGCCTCCAGCTGCTGCCTTGGCCCATCCCCAGCTTCCAAGGAAACAGGCAGGGCCTGCAAGGGCCTAAAGCAGGGCCTGCTAAAGCTAAGAAACAACTTTTCTACTGGGCCTTGAAGCCAGAGTGGGCACCTGAACTGTCCTAACTCGGAGCTGGATTGCAGTTGCTGTCAAACGGCGCTGAAAAACTGGATTATTTTTTTATTAATTATTGTTGTGGTTGTGTTAATGTGGCTCCTCTGTCTCCCTGCTTCCCCCCACCCTTCCCAACCCAGATGGCTTCCCAGGTGCACCACAGCAGGTCCAACCCCACGGACACCTACCCCTCCAAATGGATCGCCAGGCTGCGCCACATCAAGAGGCTCCGGCACCGGGTGAGTGCAGCTGCCCTGAGGGATAGAACTGGGTTTTACTGAGACTCTTCTTGCAGTTGGGGCAGGTAAAACCAGCTCTCAGAACCTGCTGAGTCACAGGAGGGGGGTGTGTGTGTGTATGGAAGTTAGAATCCAGCTGGTCAGGGAATCAGAGAGTTTGGGTTGGAAGGGACCTTAAGGGTCATCCAGTTCTGTTGTGGGGATGACAAGTGTGGCAGTGTCACAGTTTCACTGGCAGTAAGGGCTTTGGGAAGCTTCATCCTGGAATCCCAGGATCACTGAGGTTGGAAAAGCCCTCCAAGATTGATTCCAACCTGTGCCCAAGGCCCACCTTGTCCCCACCCCAGAGCTCTGAGTGCCACCTCCAGGGCTGGGGACTCCAAACCTCCCTGGGCAGCCCCTTCCAAAGCCTGACCACCCTTTCCATGAAGAAATTCCTCCTGCTGTCCAGTACCAGGACACAGAGTGGCACCCCCTCAGTGCTGGCAGTGTCCTTGTAACCTGCCCTGCCCTGCCCAGATGGAGATTTGGGAGAGTTTTGGAGAGAATGGAGCTCACCTGCTCTCCGTTGCCTTTCAGCTCCGGGAAGAGACTCAGTACCAGAGCCCTGGCCTTCCCCTGCAGCTGCACCCCTCTGCCCCCACAAAAGCCCCTCCCCAGGTGCCCCAGGAGCCCCCTCCCAGCTACGAGACAGGGCAGAGGAAGAGGCTGATCTCCTCCGTGGACGACTTCACCGAGTTCGTGTAGGGCCGGGCTCGGGGTGTCCCTGCTGGGACACTGAGCCCATGGAATTGTGTTCCCTGCCTGCTCATCCCTGCTCCTGCATGGCCACAGGGATGGGGAGAGGGGCAGCCTGGCTGCTCCCTGCATGTGGATTTGGCACTGAACCTGCCAGGAGCTTTGGGAGCCCCTGAGGAGGACATTGAGTTCCCAGCAGAAGCTCCCAGAGGACCCAAACCGCTGTGGTTTGGTTGGGTTTGGTTTGAGCTGTTTCAGAGCTTCTCTGTTGGGAACTTCCCTGCAGAACCTTTCTTTGGGCTCCTTCCACAGCAGCTCCTGGTGGAAGCAGACAAAGGATGATGTTCTGCAGACCCTCACGTGAAGAAGGTACAGGAATTGTGGGATTTTTGAGGACTTTGTTGGGAATGAAATATGAAGTATTGAAAATCCAGTTGCTATTGGTGAGCACCCCAGAACCCCAGCTCCTCCCTGGACCTCAGGGCTGTCAGCACTTGGACTCTTGAGGCTCTGACTCGTTCTGCTGCCAGCTCTGGAAAGAATTCATTTGGGTTCTGCTGCTTGAGTTCCCAAGGTCTGTCTTCATTCTGGCCACCTGCAGAACTGATAAATTCCTTTTTGACTGCTGACAACTCTTGGGGCATCATCTCCCCCTGGGTTTTGCCTGTTCCCTGCCAGGGGGGCTCTCAGGGGAGAGGCTGGAGCAGTTCAGCTGAGCTGCCAGGGCAGGTGGGCACAGCTGGAAGGGGACTTGCAGCCCATCCTGAGGCCAGGAGGGCACCAGACACTACACAGCCAAGCTGGACTGTACTGTGAGAACTTCATCTCCTGCTCTGTCCCCAGTGGGGAGCGTGGATTTGGGCATGGCTGACACAGCAGGGAGATGAAGACAAGTGCAATGTGCACGTGGGACTGTGAAGGGACAGGTGAGGGGACACGGGGACAGCCCTCACCTGTGCCCGTGTGTGGGAACACCAAGTGTCCGTTGTGTTTGAGTGTTCATGAGTCGTAAAGGAAATAAAATATTTGTCTGATCAGCTCATTCTTGGTGGCCTGGGGAAGTTCAGACTCTTCCCTGATCATGTAAATCCTTCCTCCTTTCCAGGTTTAGTTTCCCAACCTCTTCTTCCTCATGGAACCACCCCCAGCTCTGCCCAGTGCTGGACACACGGATTCCTGGGGTTCCAGTCCCTGGACTGGGAGATTCCCTGGGGAGGGGACTTTTCTGTCAGCTTTGTCCTTGTGCAACCCCCAGTGAGTTCATTCATTCTGGAGGATTTAAGGAAGTATCTTGTGCTGTGCATGAGACCTTAATTAAAATTTGAGGATGCGGTGGGAGAGGAGTATCTGGAGCAGGACAAAAGCACCTGAGGCAGGTTCTGGCAGTCAGTGTTTATTTGACTTTGTCAGTTTGTAAGAAACATCCCCACAGTTACAAAATACACCATTTTTGTTTGCAGTGAAATGCTGACCAGACAAGGAACCGTTGGCATTTTGGTCACAATCATTGTTCTTTAAAAAAAAAGAATTAAAAAAAAACCAAAACAAGGCACTTAGAGGGAGGGACTTCTCTCCCTTGGAACGAATGGATGGGGGTTTCATTTTTCATTTAAGCAGCTTGATCCTGATGCATCAAGGCAATAAATAAGACACCATCTCTCGGTGACTACAGGCACAAAAAATATACATTCAGGGGGATTGATGGGCTTCGAGTCAAGTTTATTGCTGTGAGGGTGGAGCTCCAAGACCAAACACCCCTGGGCTGCAGAGGAGCCTTGGCTGGGCCGTGGAGGGGACGCTGCTGGAGCTGCCGCAGTGAGAACTGTGAGTGCTGGGGGCTGTGGGTGCTGCCCAGCACCCAGGGCTGGGCTTTTCAGGGAACTGTGGGGGTGGCAGAGCTGCTCTCTGTCCCTCAGGGCAGGCCACAAGGAGGGCACCTGTCTGATCCTGTTTCTGCTCCTCTCACATCAGGAGGAGCACTTGGTAAAGTCACACACACCGAGCCACACTCACACACACACACAGGGCAAGGAACAGGCACTTGGGAACAAAAATCTTGGTGGATTTAGGGAGCAGCTCTGTTCCAGCTGCCCCTCAGCTCAGGGATGGCTGCTCCAAGCATTTGGGGCTCCTCCTGCCTCTGTCTCCTGCCCTCCTACTCCCAAATCTCTGCTAATGAGGATACTGGAGCTGAGACCTGACCTCTGCATCAGGAACTGAACTCCTGCCTCTTCACGAGACTTCCAAGACCTGCTTGGTTCATTTGGGACATTCCAACCACTGAACATTCCCACAGGACCCTCAGAGGGTTGGATCTACACCCCGGGTGCTCACACAGGTGAGAGGGGCTGTGCCAGGGCAGGTGTGAGGGGAAGGGACCTTTGGGGCTGGGGGGACTCCAGCCCTGGGGACATCCCAGCTCTCTGGGGACACCACTGCTGCTCTGACTGCCTTGGTTTGGGGACATGGCACTGTCCCTGTTACCAGAACAGAGTCAGGGACATGTGCCAGAGCTGAGCCTGGTGCTCTGCTGCCTGGGAAGTTACAGGAAGAAAAAATCCAAGGCAAATAGTTTTATATCTGGCTTAAAAAACAGGGTTTTTTTCTGAGCACAGAACCTGGCCCCAGCCTCGAGCTGCTGGTTCTGCCTGCCCCAGGCACCCTCTGGGACCCTCCCTGTGCCCCTCCTGCCCTCTGGGCCCTTCTCTGCCCTCTCCCTCCTGCCTTTCTGCCCCTCCCACCCTGTCCTGGTTACCAGGACTGGATTTCTCCCCTCTGCCTTCTTTTCTCTGTGCCCTCCGCTCTTCCAACACCTCCACGCTGTCCAAGCACCACCTCACTCATCTTCTCCTGCCCTCATCCCTCTGCAACCTTTCCACAACACCTGAGTTCTCCAAAGCTAACTGAGACCTGTCCCAAAGCCATCCCAGAGCACCCCAGTGTCCCCCTGCAGCCACCCTGACACACATGGGAGGCTGGAATGAAATCTTTACAGTATCCAGCACAGCTGGGGGCTGGAGGGGAGCTTTGGGAGGGGATGGAGCACTGGGAGTGTTTTAAGAGCTCCCTCTCCCTGCCTGGATTATCTCCCCTGCCCTGGGAAGGAGCTTCCAGAGGCAGCTGAACCTGAGCCCTCTGCCCCCCTCAGCCTCCCCTTCACCCTCTCACCTGCCCAGAGCACGGGGCAGGTGCTGGAACACACAGAGGAACCCTCTGGGGGCCCTTCCCCATCCACCTGTGGCCACTGCCCCGAGCCCAGCCCAGGAGAGCACACACACCACACACACACACAGACACCCAATCCTTATATACACGGGACATTCCCAGGAAGAAGAAGCACTTAATACATCCTTTAAATAACTCTGACAATAGTGTTCTGTCTCCTATCTACACGTTCCAAACACGGCACCGATGCTATGAAAATATAGCAAACATACAAAAATATATACATTTAAAAAACAGAACAAACCCCGTATAAATTACTTACAATAAGCCATAAGGTGAAATGGGGCTGAGGAGGGGTGGGCAGCACCCAGGGGGGGCTTCAGGCACCCCCAGGCTGTGATCTGGGGGGGCTCCATGGCACAGGCCAGCTGTAGCCCAGCAGCTGTAGCCCAGCACATGGTGAATCCCAGCTGGCAGGGCTGGAGGGACCCCAAAAAAAGCTCCCTCAGGGCTCCCCCTCCCTCCTCTCTGTGCCCAGGGAAGGTGCTGGCACGGCCACCCCCAGCTGGGGCTGCCCTCCTCTCCTCCCTGCCCATTTCAGTTTATGATTTAAACAAACAAAATACTGCTTTTGTGATATATTATCCCGTTCTTAGCTCGCACGTGTCACTGGTAGCCGAGGAAAGCCTTGTTTAAAGTGCTGGGCAGTACATAGGAACAAGTAAACCAAAAATAAAAGAAGAAATACATATACTTAGGGCAATACATTCCTTGGGTTAGAGAAGCCAAGCAGCCAGCGGCGCCTGCACCCCGGGGGCCACGGCGTGGGGACAGGGCAGGTGGGGACCTCAGTGACACCAGCACGTTGGGAACCCCACGCTGGGAGTTTGGGAACCCCACGCTCAGAGTTGGCTGAGGCAGCCCAGGGGCTCTCTCGTCCCCAGCTCGCTGCAATGTCCTTTGTTTTAAATATTGGATTTCTTTAAATACAAATAATAGTACCAATTTCTGGAGGATAAAAAGGAGCCAATACTGGAAATTAACTGCTCTGGGTGTAGATAGCATTTCTCTATATATCTATTTATGCTTAAAAAAAAACCAAACCAAGGTGGGTTAAATACCTTCTCGAAAGCTGGCGCTTTCCTCCACAGTGCGTCTGGTCGACAAAAATCCAAGACTTGCTTCAAACCTTCAAGGCCTGGGGCTCTCCTCTCCCTTTCCCATCCGGCACAGCCAGCAGGGAAGGGGGAGAGCTTTGTCCCGTCCCCCTGTGGCCACCCCAGCCCCACCTGTGGCCACCCCAGCCCCACCTGTGGCCGGTTGCAGCCGGGGGCTGTTGAGCACCCACAGCTGCTCCCTGTGAGCCAGCGGGGATCTGCTGCACCTGCTCATCCCTGGGGGAAGGCTCGGCCTTCTCCCCTTCCATCTCTAACCCTGGAATGCTCNCTCCTGCGGGCGCGGCGGCTGCGGGAGAACTCGAGCAGGTGCTCGATGCGGGACACGTCCTCCGTCACCTGATTGACGCGGTCGAACTGCGCCAGCAGCATCTCGAACAGGGACAGCAGGCGCTGCAGGTCGGCGTCCACCTCCAGGCTGTCGCGGGTGCTCAGCACGAGGCTCAGCCCGTCCAGCTGGCTGGAGGACGTGGAGGCTCTGGANCTGGTCGACAAAAATCCAAGACTTGCTTCAAACCTTCAAGGCCTGGGGCTCTCCTCTCCCTTTCCCATCCGGCACAGCCAGCAGGGAAGGGGGAGAGCTTTGTCCCGTCCCCCTGTGGCCACCCCAGCCCCACCTGTGGCCACCCCAGCCCCACCTGTGGCCGGTTGCAGCCGGGGGCTGTTGAGCACCCACAGCTGCTCCCTGTGAGCCAGCGGGGATCTGCTGCACCTGCTCATCCCTGGGGGAAGGCTCGGCCTTCTCCCCTTCCATCTCTAACCCTGGAATGCTCCCACGGGGCTGGATCTGGGGGGGCCTTGGCCGTGCCAGCGGCGTGGCCGGAGAGCCCCTGTGGCCGGAGAGCCCCCGTGCCCGGCCGGCCCAGCCGCCGTGGCAGCTCCGGGCAGGCACAGCCCACCCTGGGCAAAGCCCTGCCAGGGCATCGCTGCTGCTGCACCCCCGTTACTTGACCGTGGGGTGCACCCTGTTCTTGGCCCGCAGGGGCCGTTTCCTCCTGGTGGCACAGGGCTTGCCCGCTGTCCCCGCGGCCGCGCTGACCCCTCGGCTGGCCCGCAGCAGCCGGCCGGGCACGGCGNGCAGCGCTGGGAGTGGGGCCCCGGAAGGATTTGGAGTCGCTGGAGTCTCGGGAGGGCAGCGGCTCCATCCCCTCGAACCTCACCTTGTGCCGGAACTGCCGGGGAAGAGGGGAAAGGGGCAGGGTTAGGGCTGGAGCTGGAAGTGGGAACACCCCAAACAGCTCTGGGGCTGCTCCTAGCCATTCCTGGTGTGGGAATGGGGCTGGGGCTGGAATCCCACGTGGAACTGTGGGGCTGAGAAGGGGCACATGATGCCTGTGTGGTTCCCCATCACTCCCCAGGGGTGGCCACTGCTCCAGCCCTCGCCTGCCAGAGGAACCCGGCTGCAGGAAGGAGTCAGGGGCAGGGAAAGGCTAAGGATGGTGGGTGCTGTTCTGTGCCACCAGAGCCCCCAGGCTGCCCTCACCTCCTTGGCTTTGCTGAAGCCCATCCACATCTTGAGCCTGCGCACGAACAGCTCGACCATCTCGTAGTCCTGGGGCTCGAAGGCGGGCCGGTAGAGCTCCAGCTGCATCTGGCGGTAGCTGTGGATCAGCACCACGGTGAGCAGCCGCAGCACCAGCCACACCTCCAGCACGACGTAGCTGCTGCAGAAGAGGCAGAAGAGCCCCGAGGCCTCGGGCAGGCAGGGTCTGAGGCTGGAGCTGCCCCGCAGCAGGGCCAGCAGCAGCAGGACGCTGCTGCCCACACTGCGGAAGGACTCGGAGGAGGAGGAGAAGAGCTGCGGAGGGACAGGGGAGATGTGGTGAGAATGGAGTGGCTGCAAAGTGTTCCCCTGACCTGCAATGTCCCCTCCCACACGGGCCCTGAGGGGTGGCACACGAACGGGCTGGGACAGGGACAGCCCCAGGCCAAAGGTGCCGGTGGCAGGGTGGGCACAGAGCACCCAGGGGCTTTGAACGTGTCAGGTCACAGCGAGGGACAAGGGGCAGCAGGGCCACCAGCAGCCCCTCTGGGAGGGAGGGGGACAGGGGTGGTTACCAGGAAGCCGAGCTGGGCGTAGGCCAGGAGGAGGAGGGCAAAGGCCACCCCTGCAGCCATCAGCTCCTTGATGGACTTCTGGAAGGTCTTCCCAAACACCGACCACTGGCGGACGAAGCGCAGCTGCTGGGCAGCCTGGGAGGGGAGAGCAGGGGGTTACAGACACAGCCCCAGCCCAGGAAGGGGCTCTCAAACACACCTGAAAAACCCAAACCCCAGCAGAGCACAGAACAGCCCAGCCCACAGGCTCCCTGCAGGCAGAACCAGCCCATCAGCCACACTTGGGGCTGAATTCCCCAAGGGAATGCAGGGACCCGAAGTGCACAGCACAGACACAACGTGGCCTCCCTGCCACCCCCTGTGCCCTGGCAGGGGCTGTGCAGGGGTGACAAGCACGGGAGGCCCAAAGCACCCATTGCCCACGAGCTGCTCCCCCAGGCCAGCAGTACCTGCAGGGTCAGAAGGAAGAGCAGGGAGGCAGCCAGGCTGCTGAACACGGAGCTCAGGAAAGCCACCTGGTAGAAGTTGGTGAAGCCCCTGCGGTTGCTGAGGTACCTGAGCCACTGCTGGTCAGCCAGGGTGGCCTGGCTGAGGTGCACCAGCACCGTGCACGTGGTCAGCAGGATGAAAACCCACTGGCTGTAGTTGCCCCACAGGGTGAAGTAGGCTCTGCCTTCCTTCTTGATGGCCAGAGACTCTGACACCACGAAGTAAACCACAAAGAGCATGAGGAAAACCTGGGGGAGCAACAGAGAGGACATCAGGAGAGGTTATGGAGAGGTTACCAGGAGAGGAGGAATGGAAAGGTTATAAGGAGAGGAGGAATAGAAAGGTTACCAGGAGAGCAGGAATGGAGAAGTCACCAGGAGAGGAGAAATGGAAAGGTCACCAGGAGAGGAGGAATGGAGAAGTTACCAGGAGAGCAGGAATGGAAAGGTTATAAGGAAAGGAGGAATGGAAAGGTCACCAGGAGAGCAGGAATGGAGAAGTTACCAGGAGAGCAGGAATGGAAAGGCTGCCAGGAGAGCAGGAATGGAAAGGCTGCCAGGAGAGCAGAAATGGAGAAGTTTTCCAGGAGAGATGAGAGGACAAGGCCTGACTGTTGTGCTGCACAGGGGGACCTTGCAGCACCCCAGGACAGCAAAATCCCCCCCAAACCCAGGCCAAGTTCCAGCACTGCACACCCAGAGCACCCCCTGCCCTCCTGCCCTGCCTTCCCTGCTCACCCAGCACCCCAACCCCTCCTGAAGCTCCCCAATGCCCCCATGGCAGGGTGACAGCACCGGGGGGACGAGGGCCCTGCTGACACCAAACCCAGGCAGGGTGACAAACGTGGGGCCAAGTGGCCTCAGGCAGGGCAGCTCACAGTGACCAGAGGGGGTCCCAGAGCCCCCGTGCAGAGGGCAGGGGGTGCAGGGGGGTCCCACACTGACCATCATCAGCAGCTGCAGGGTGACCCCCGCGCTGAGCCGCAGCAGGGGGAAGGGACTGATGGTGACAGCAGCCATGGCCTGGCCAGCCCCGGGGAACTCCAGGCGCAGGGTGACAGCCACGTGCAGGTCCACGCTGGGGTTGTACTGCAGCAGCTCCACAAACACTGCCCGGCTCCTGCACGGGGACAGCAGCAGCTCAGGGGCTGGGACAGGCACAGGAGTGTCCCTCCTGTGCCCCGTGACACTCCCTGAGGAGAGCCCAGGTGACAGCAGGACACTCCCCCCTGGCCCCTGCCACACTCACATGTTGTCGATCCAGGTGTGCTGCTGCAGGAATTCCAGCTGAGCCCGGCTCTGCTCCAGGGAAGGGCCCAGCTCCTGCACGTAGCCACTGCTGTCGTAGAAGGAGATGTAGCCCCAGTACCAGATCCTGCAGAGGAGGAGGAGGAGCCCTGGGTGAGGCTGAAGGACACTGGTTGCTCTCCTGGCAGGCCAGGAGCCAGTGGGCAGAAGCAGATCCTGTCCTGTTGTCCTGGTTTTTACAGGGCCTCATAAGTTGTGACATTGTAACTGTAGTTTTTCATGGTTTTTTTTGTAAACATGGTTCTTGTTTTTCTTAACCGGTTGGGATTGGTTTGTACTTGTGGAATTGTTTTTTATTCCTTTCCCTGGGGTAAAAAAAAGATGATTAACCATATCTTTGTTCTGTAAACCTTCAGAGGTGTTGACCCTTTTCACCAGTCCTTAATTGTCTTTAGAAACATATAAAAATAAAAAAATAAAGAAAGGCAGCCTTTTAATCAGTGCTGCCTGGAAATTCAACTACTACTCTGAGACCCACATGTTTCTTCTATTGCCAACTGCACAACACTGTCCCTCAGGGTTTATTTCACAAGTTACAGGGGTGCACTGATCCACCTCAGTGCTCCCAACCTCAGAACTGCCCCAAGCCCTGGGGTGGCCTGGAGATGCCTCTGGGGTCAAACCAGAGCAGAAAAACCAAGTGTGATTTATGGCCAGGGTGCAGAACAACCTCCTGTCACCCCCTTGAGCAGAAATGTGGGGTGCTGGCTTCCCCTGCAAGGTGCAAAGTAGAACCCTCTGCCCCTGGGCCCCCAGAACAGCTCAGAGCCTTGGGAATCTCCATGTCCATCTGCCCTTTGCCAGGCTCAGGGGCTGAGGTGAGAGCGGGGACCAGCCCAGGGCAGCTGTAAAGCCCTTGGGGAGGTCAGTGAGGGTCCCAGGAGCAGGAGCAGGGGTGGGGACAGCCCTTACCCTGCCAGGTCGGGTGCTGAGTGTGCCCACGCCGCCGTCCCATTCCCGGCTGTGCTCTCCCAGCCCACTCCAAAGTCAGCAGTGGCGAAGCTGTGCTGGTCAGTGCAGCTCCTCTGGGCACTGCCCATGCCCTGCAGGATGTCCTGGGCACTCTGCTGGCACTCAGCTGCAATGAGGCCACCCTGTGAGCCCAGCACAGCCAGCACTGAGCTCACAGAACCTCCCAAAGCCCCTCTACTCTCATCCCCACGGGTGCTCCAGGGTGAGGAATGGGTGTGCAGAAATGAGGGATTCAGAAAAGGATGGATATCAACAATGAAAACAGAGAGATGTCCAGTTTAGGAGTCAGGAGGTGTCTGTGCCACCAGGTCAGAGTGGATTAGCTGGGTACAAGTGGAGGAGAACAGGGACATCCCAGCTGGCCTTGGGTAACTGTGGATCAGCACTTGGGTCCCTGGAGACACCACAGACTTCAAACTGCCACAGGACAGGGTAAGGTGGGATATTGGGAAGGAATTTTTCCTGTGAGGGTGGGGAGGCCCTGGCATAGGGTGCCCAGAGAAGCTGAGGCTGCCCCTGGATCCCTGGCAGTGCCCAAGGCCAGGCTGGACAGGGCTGGGAGCAGCCTGGGATAGTGGAAGGTGTCCCTGGATGGACTTTAAGGTCCCTCCCAACCCAAACCATTCCAGGATTCCCTGACCCACTGCCCCAGTTCATCTCTGCAGAGCAGAACCGCTGCCTCCCCAAGCTCTGCTGCCTCCCCTCATCCCCAGCTGCACCCAGAGCTGCCCCTTTCAGCCCTGCAGGGCTGTCCCCTCCCACAGTGACAGCCTGTCCCTGTCCCTGTCCCCGCCCCCCGTACCTCCCCGCAGGCGGAGCTGGCGCAGCCGGGCTGTCCCCAGCGTGGTGCTGTGGCTCTCCTGGCCAGAGCCGTTGTTGTGCAGGTAAGGGAGGAACACCTGGGACATCCACACCCAGAACTGATCCGACCTGCAGGGGGGGGAAGGTGTGGGATTGTGCTGAGTCAAAGTTCCAGTGACTTCAGGGCATGAACAAACCAAGGGCTTTGCAGTGACACATCCTCAGCCCAGGGATCCCCAGTGCCACTCTGGGCTGCTGGGAGCTGGAAAATCAGCTGGGAAAATTTAATCCAGTTGAATTTACGTGCAGAGCGAGGAAAGGCAGGCTCTGGACAAGATGCTATTTCTGGCTCTCATGACCCTGTTCATGGATACAACCTGTGGCTGTGAATTCTGGGCACAGAGAAACTCCTGTCCTTTAGAGCAGCTCCAGAAAGATCAACATCAACTCCCACAGCCCCTTCCCACTGGGGAAATCACTAAAGCTCAGAGAAACTGAGCCTCTCAATCCCCAGAGACCCCTGTGCTCCCCAGGGGAGCAGCAGAACCGCAGGGACAAACAGGACCTGCTCACTGCTGAGGAGTGCCCAGCTGCACAGGGGCACCAGGGAGCCTCTTAGGGGACAGATTGTGGGGCACAACCCAGGAGCCAACTCCCCTGAGCCCCCCAGGGGCTGGCAGGTACCTCTTGATGAGCAGGAAGTCGCTGCTGCCCAGCTGCTGCTTGATGGAGCTCTGCAGGAGGAAGGCGCGGCTGCTGCGGGAGGCGTCGCCGTAGTTGGTGAGCAGCACCACCAGCAAGAACATCATGTAGATGAGGAAATTCTGGGAAGCAGAGATTGAAGATGGGACCGTATGGAAGGGCTGGATCCCAATCCTGCAGCAGAGCAGTGCTTCCCCACAGCCACGCAACAGGGTCAGACCCAGAGATGGGGAAACTGAGGCAGGAGCTGGAGCCAAGCACTCAAGAGGATCCCAGCTGGATTGAGGGGACCCACACTGGGTCAGGTCTCAGCCCTGGGCACCAGGCAGCAGGAGATGTCCCACCTTGAGCATCCTGTGCAGCAGTTTGACCTTCCTGGCCTCCTCCTTGGCCTGGAAGAGGGCGAAGCCCTGCGGGGGCCGGACTTTGCTGATCCTCTCGGACACGTGTTCCACGCAGGGCTGCTCCACCAGGGTGTCATCCTCCTCTGGGTGCAGCCTCTTGGCAACCAGGGAGAAATAGAGGGCTTCCAGCAGCACCTGGGGCACAGGGACAGTGCTGAGCCACCTCAGCATTCCAGCAGCAGCTCCTGTGGTCTCTCAGCACAGCCAGCACAGCACAGCTCCCACCTGCACCTCCAAAACCAAGTGCCACCAGCCCTGCCACCAGCCCTGCCACCCCTACTGCTGCTGGTGTCCACATCCCACCCTTCTGAGGGACAAGGAGAGACCATTCAATCACACAGTGCCCACTCTGACCTGATTTCTTTGTGGAAAGGGTTGTCAAGCATTGGAAGGGGCTGCCCAGGGCAGTGGTGGAATCACCACCCCTGGAAATGTTCAAAAACCACATGGATGTGGCAGCTGGGGACAGGGGTTAGAGGGGAACATGGTGGTGGTGCCCAATGGTTAATTTTGATAATTTTAAAGGGCTTTTCCAAGCACAACAATTCCATGGCTGTGATTAGCACCTGCCTGTCACCCTGATTTTTTAGAGTGCTGTGTTTAGAGTTGGTAGCAAAGGCTCTCACAGATTTTGTGCAAACAATCCATGTTTCTATAACCGGCCAAGGATTGTTTTGTACTTTGGGTGTTGTTTTTCATTCTTCTTTCTGGGCTGGAGAATGGGATGGGCTGTGTTTGTCACCTGTGGAATTTCAGAGGTGGGAACCTCCTTGTCCAACCCATAACTGTCTGTAAAAAGGGATCAATATAAGAATAAAGAGAGGCTGGGGCTCTTTTTGCTCTCTGCCCAGCCTTGGTGCCTGAGCTTCTGAGTTGCCTGAGTGTTTCATGTCTGACACAGCGACACCGGATAAGTTAATTGCAGCTGTTAATTGCATGTACAGGCCTGTGCTGGTGCACCCGTGCCACGCTCACCTTCAGGGGCTCCCAGACCAGGAAGGATGCCAGGAAGCTGAAGATCCCTGAGATGAGCCACATGAGGGCCACGCTGGAGGAGAAGCCAACCCCGATCCACACGGAGACGCCCGCGGAGGCGGCGAGGAGCAGGAGGCTGATGCCATGAGCCAGGAGGGACACCCAGGCTGGGAACAGCCGCTTCCTGAAGGTCTGGTCTGCAACTGGGGGGAGGAGGAGGAGGAGGGAGAGCAGTGTCAGCATCACTGCAAAGGGACAGCAGTGTGACAGCAGTGTGAGCATCCCTGCAAAGGGACAGCAGTGACAACATCACAGCAAAGGGACAGCAGTGTGAGCATTCCTGCAAAGGGACAGCAGTGTGACAGCAGTGTGAGCATCCCTACAAAGGAGAGCAGTGTGAGCATCACTGCAAAGGGACAGCAGTGTGACAACAGTGTGACCATCACTGCAAAGTGTCCCCGTGGGCACAGGAAGGGCTGGGCTCACCATCCCCATCCCAGCAGAGAGCCCTCCACCAGTGCTGGGGGAGTTTGGAGGGATCATCCCACACATTTCTATGGCTGGAGGCTACAGAGTAACTGGGGGAGGAGGGAGCAGAGCCTCCCCAGGGGACACTGAGGGACTGTCCCAGCCCTGCTGGCCCAGGGCTTACAGAGAGCCAGGCTCCAGGAGAAGCTGGCAGGGAACAGCAGCAGGATCCTGGGCAGGGAGCAGCCCTTCCTCAGGCTCTGTTTTATTTCCAAAGTGCTGCAGTGTGGGATGGCCCTGTCCCCCCACACCCCGGGGGGCACACAAGTACCTGTCCAGGTGGACTTGGCAGATCTGCTGATGTCCCTGGGAGGAGGAGGAGGTGCCACACTCTGCCCTTTGTCGTTCAGCCTCTGCATCATGACAGTCTCCACCTTGTCCCCAAAGACGCTGGACCTGCCGGGCACAGGGGGAGCCAGCTGAGAGCTGTGCCCCTGCTGGCTCTGTGCTGAGCAGGCTGGCACCCAGGGGGCTGAGCTCCAGTGCCAGCACCAGCCCTGGGACATCACACACGTCCCCAGGGCACAGACACTGCTCTGTGTCTCCTGGACGAGGCCTGGCAGTCCCTCCCTTCCCTTGGATTGTCACTCCTCGGTGGCTGGAGGGCTGCCAGCCCTGGGGGTGGTGCTCAGGGTGCCCAGCTGGGTGTCCTGGGCATAGGAACACAACTGGGATTTGGGTAGAATCCCTTTCTCCCTCCCAGCAGGGTGTCCTGGGCAGCTCAGGGTGCCCAGCTGGGTGTCCTGGGCACGGGAACACAACTGGGATTTGGGTAGAATCCCTTTCTCCCTCCCAGCAGAGTGTCCTGGGCATGCGAACACAACGGGGATTTGGGTGGAATCCCTTTATCCCTCCCAGCAGTGTCCTGGGTAGCTCAGGGTGCCCAGTTGGGTGTCCTGGGCAGCTCAGGGTGCCCAGCAGGGTGTCCTGGGTAGCTCAGGGTGCCCAGCAGGGTGTCCTGGGNCAGCAGGGTGTCCTGGGCAGCTCAGGGTGCCCAGCTGGGTGTCCTGGGCAGCTCAGGGTGCCCAGCTGGGTGTCCTGGGCATGGGAACACAACGGGGACTTGGGTAGAATCCCCTTCTCCCTCCCCCATCAGTGCCAAGAAGTGAACCCTCGTGCCAGCACTTTGCCCTCAGTCCCAAAGTGTTGGAGACACAGCTGGGGCTTTAGGGGACGTTCCAGGTGGCTCCTGCAGGGTGGCAGTGCCCTCCTGGAGCTGTGGCTGTGGGGGCTGCAGGAGTCATGGCCAGCAGGGACAGAGTGACCCGAGAGAGGGTCCCAAAGCCAGCTCAGCTGGGTGTGAGGGCAGGGGGAGGGAGGCCCTGGCCCCCCATGGGGACTCTGCTCCCCAGACACTCACAGGCCTGAGATCAGATCTGTCTCTGCCCTCCCGTAGGGCCCCAGGTCCTGCGAGTGGGAGATGCCACCGGCTCCATCCGCCAGGATCTGCCGGATCAGGTCCTCATCTGGGGAAGAGAGAGCACACACAGCCTTGGCAGCAGCTCCCACCACAGCCAGCAGCACAGCAGGGCATGGCTCAGCCACGTGGTGGAACTCGGGAGGAGGAGCAAGGTCACAGTGATGTCCTTCCCCCTGGGACAGCCCTTCCCCTGCTCCCTGCCCTCCAGCTCCTGTCCATCCCAGCCTGGCCACAGAGCTGGGCAGGGAACTGCTGGATCAGGAGGCCAAGTTCTCCTTCTCCAGCCACTTCCAGAGGCTCAGGGACACACCGTGGCTTTGAAACCAGTGAGGAAGTGCTGCTTGCTTGCAGCATTCCCATGGGAGCACACCTATTCCCATGGGAACACCCCTCTCCTGGCAGTGTGGGACCACCCACCTCGGTCTGAATTTCTGCTTTCCCAGACCAAAATCCCCACTAAGCAGCCCCAGCCCTCCTCCCCTGCCCTCCAGAGTGAGGCCAGTGGTGATGGCAGCAGCTCTGGGGGGCTCACCTGAGGCTGAGAAGTAGCGGGGCTGTCCCTGGTGAATCCCAAGGGACAAAGTGTCCTCCTCGGTGGCCAGAGGGGCCTCCAGCCCCAGGTGGCGGCTGGCCCGGCCTCTCTTCAGCTTCTGGATGGTGTTGCCCATGATGGAGGGGTCACTCAGCAGGTCTGGCCAGCTGAGCAGGGCCTCACTGGAGGGCCACCTCACCAGGCTGTGGGAAAATGAAAATGGGGACAGTCAGGAACGTGGGGAGCACGAGAAAAGGAACTGGGTGGGGCTGGAGAGGGAAACGGCTGTGGGAGACAAGCTCAGCTCAGCAAAGCACAGACTAAAGTCCTGCTTGCTCCATCCTCAGAAACTCCCTCACCTCTTGGAATCCTCCAGGAACAGATCTGTTTTGGTTTGCTCAGAGAAGGCCTGTGGGGAACAGAAGGGTTTCAGGAGCATGACACGGGTTTGTGCCTGCTCCAAGCAGTGGGTTGGGGACATGAGGACATCAGGGACATCAGGGACATTAGCTGCTCCCAGCCCTGGGCCCAGACCTCCAGGAGCCTGCCCAGCTCCAGTTACCTCTGCCTGGAGCCCGGGGAAGGTGGGGAAGGAGCTGTCCAGGATGGAGGAGTCCAGGTAGTTGTCGATCTCCAGGGACTGCTGGTCTGAGTGAGTCACGGTGTGGCTGATGGAGACCTGCAGGGCACAGGGGGAGGGACAGAGGTGACACTGCCACTCAGAGCAGGCACAAGCCCATCCTCCACTGCCTCCCAGACCCCCACAGCCACAGTGCCACAGCCAGGGCCACCCAGGCTGTCCCATGCAAGCCCCCCGAGTTTGAAAAGCTTTTCCTGTGTGCTCTCAGCAGCATTTGCTGCTCATCAGTCCCCGAGCAGCTGGCTGCAAGACTTAATGGGGCTGCTAATTGTGCTTAACTAGTCATTAAATCCCCAGCTAATCCCTTCCCAGCTGCCTCAGCACAGCTCTGCTCAGCTGCCTGAGCTTCCACCCGGGGCAGAAATTAGAGAGGCTCCACTGGGCAGCTCCTGGGCTCCTGCCCTGGGTGCCTGTCACACACCGAAATCCTGAGGGAGGAAATGCCCAAACAGCTTCTAAAATCTGCCTTTTTTGGTGCCTGGGCACTGCCAGGGTCCAGCTCAGTGAGCTGAGCTCAGAGAGGGAAGCAGAGGCCAGGAAAGGGTCTGGCCCTGGTGCAGCACAACCAGGCAAGCACAGAGCCCAGCTGGAGCTGCCAGGAAATTCAAAATTCAAAATCAGAATTCCAAATTTTGCCTCCCAAAAGCAAACCTGGTGGCCTCCCCCCCAGTCTGAGCAGCCTGCAACCTTCCCCTCTCCTTACCTTGCCACGAGCCATGCGGAAGAGAAATAAAATGACCAGGTAGAGAGGGTAAACCACCAGGCTGGACACCAGGCCCACGGCCACCGTGTCCACACTGACCGGGATCAGGCTGGACACGGCCACGTTGCTGCAGGGAATGGACAGGGTCAGACAGAGGGGTCAGCACGAGCAGCTGGGGCTGCCAGGGAAGCAAGGAGGAGATCAAAGTGCACAGCCAGGGATTCCAGATGTGCAGAGAAGGAAATGGGGCTGAAAACCAAAATCTAGAATGTCTTTGGTCATCCATCAGCCATGCCTGGTCCCAGACTCCTTAGAAAGGGGAGGGGAGGCTCGGGGCACAAACGTCTGCCCAGGGGATGGGAGAGGTGTCCTGCCCCAATGGGACAGGCAGGAGGGGCCTGAGCAGCCTGGGACTGGCCGGGGACACGGGGACACACCTGAGGTGGACACTGCCCACCAAGGCCATCCACACACCTGAGATGGATGCACACACCTGAGATGCACACTGCTCACCAGGCCATGCAGACACCTGAAGTGGACTCTGCCATGAGGTGGACACTGCCCCCCACACCGTGCACACACCTGAGGTGGACACTGCCCACCATGCCATAGACACACCTGAGGTGGACATTGCCCGCCAGGCCATGGACACTCCTGAGGTGGATGCACCCACCTGAGGTGGACACTGCCCACCATGCCATAGACACACCTGAGGTGGACATTGCCCGCCAGGCCATGGACACTCCTGAGGTGGATGCACCCACCTGAGGTGGACACTGCCCACCATGCCATGCACACACCTGAAGTGGACACTGCCATGAGGTGGATACTGCCCATTACACCATGCACACACGTGAGGAGAACACTGCCCACCAGGCTATGCACACACCTGAGGTGGACACTGCCCACCATGCCATAGACACACCTGAGGTGGATGTTGCCATGAGGCGGACGTTGCCCACCACACCACGCACACACCTGAGGTGGACATTGCCCACCACACCACGCACACACCTGAGGTGGACACTGCCAATTACCCCATGCACACATGGGGGGTGGCCACTGCCCACCACACTATGCACTCACCTGAGATGGATGCACACACCTGACATGGACACTGCCCACCACACCATGCACACACCTGAGGTGGACACTGCCATGAGGTGGACACTGCCATGAGGTGGACACTGCCAATTACACCATGCACACCTGAGGTGGACATTGCCCACCACACCATGCACACACCTGAGGTGGATGCACACACCTGAGGTGGACACTGCCCACCACACCATGAACACACCTGAGATGGACACTGCTCACCAGGCCATGCACACACCTGAGATGGATGCACGCACCCGAGGTGGATGCACTCACCTGAGGTGCACGTTGCCCACCAGGCCGTACCAGACGGCGTTGGCGCCGAGGAAGAGGAAGATGAGCAGGCAGCAGCAGGTGGCCCTCTGCAGGCGGGTGAAGCGCGAGCGGGGCGGGCGGTCCCACAGCGACAGCCACACGTGCTTCTCGAAGAAGCCGCGCTGCAGCTCCGCCACAAAGATCCGCCAGAAGCTCCTCAGCTCGCTCTCACCTGGGGACAGAGTGACACACACACTCAGGGTGGCTGCATCACTGAGGAGACCTGGCTGGGCTGGCCACGTCCCTCCCAACAGACTCCAGAGTGCCCACACTGGATCCTCATCATGCACTGCTCCAGGTTTGGGGATGAGTGGCTGGAAAAGCTGCCCAGCAGAAAAGGATCTGGGGGTGACAGGGGCTGAACATGAGCCCAGCTGTGTCCAGGTGGGCAGGAGGCCAGTGGTACCTGGCTTGTAGCAGAACAGTGAGGCCACAGCCCCAGGGCAGTGCCTGTCCCTTGTGCAGGGCACTGCTGAGGCACCTCCAGTGCTGGGGTCAGTTCTGGGAACCTCACAGGAAGAAAGACACTGAGGGGTTGGAGCGTGTCCAGAGAAGGGAACAGAGCTGGGGAAGGGTCTGGAGCACCAGGAGCAGCTGAGGGAGCTGGAGGGGGGCTCAGCCTGGAGAAAAGGAGGGGCCCAGACACCAGGGGTGAGAAGGAACCAGGGGATGTGGGCACTCACTGGCAGCAAACACCTCCCTCTCCACCAGGCCATCGTTGTCCTCGCTCTCCACCGACAGCCAGTCGTTCACCAGGAAGAAGTAGCTCTTGCTGCTCTGCAGGTCCCTCACGATGACGTGCTGCAGGTACCACGAGGGGCTCAGTCCTGGACGGGGACAGACAGGGGACATTTCATGGCACACACTCCCTGTGTGACCCTGCAAAGCTGAGGAGGCCACATGAGTGCTGCCAGTGGGACAGTGACATGACTGTCATCGACGGGCACTGCACAGGGAGGTGGCACAGCCAGCTCACCCTCAGGTGACATTTACAGTCACAGCGCACAGCACATTGCACCAACTGCATCTGGGGTGGCACCTGGCCAGTCTGTGGGGGAGACTCTGTGTCCCCCAGCAATGTCCAGCAGGTGACCACGGCCCAGGTCCGTGGTGAGTGATGGTGGCCCCTCCATGCCCACCTTTGTTGTCGTGCCAGATGCGGATGCGCCAGACGCTGCCCAGGCTGCGCTCGGTGGCGATCTGGAACACGTCCAGGCTGTTCCTGTGGAAGGCGTTGTCCCCATCCAGGTGCCTGTGGCCACTCTTGTTGTCCACCCCGTACAGGGCGATGCCCACGTGGGCCGTGGTACCTGCAGGGAGGGAAGGGGCTCCCTCAGGGATGCCCACCTGAGGTGCAGCCGTTCCCCAGCCCTGCCTGGGACAGCTCTATCTACAAACCCAGCCCCCGGATGGAAAGCAAACTCTGTGCCTTCCTGTTGCTGGGACAGATTCAGAACAAAGTGATGGACCCTGGGGGACAGCAAAAGGATCCATCCAAAGGGCCCACAGGGCAGGAGAGGGTCAGAAGTGAGGAACAATCTCTGCCTCTGCAACCACAGCCCAGTCAGGGAAGGCAGGACGGGGGAGTTTCTCTCCTGGGTGGTTCCTTCCAGCAGCAATTGCTTGTCCCACCACAGCAGCCAGTGATGGGGCAGCCTGGGCTAGTGGAAGGTGTCCCTGCCCCCATCAGGAGGTTGGAACCAGAGGGTTTTTGAGGAACCTTCCAACCCAAACCATTCTCCTGACCTGCCCCATCATCACACAATAAAATCTGGGAATGCAGTGGGAAGCCCTGGACTGAAGCCACAGCTCAGCTCTGGGCCCCACGGGGAGCATTTGGAGCGAGATGTGCCAAGGTGGGACCCCAGGGGAAGTCCAGGTGTGGCCCTGGGGAGCAGGCTGTGGGCTCACCTGACCCTCTGCCCCACCATCACACAATAAAATCTGGGAATGCAGTGGGAAGCCCTGGACTGAAGCCACAGCTCAGCTCTGGGCCCCGCGGGGAGCATTCAGAGCATGACGTGCTGAGGTGGGACCTCAGGGGAAGTCCAGGTGTGCCCCCTGGGAAGCAGGCAGGGGAGCAGTGGGTGGGCTCACCTGAGCCTCTGCCCCACCATCACACAATAAAATCTGGGAATGCAGTGGGAAGCCCTGGACTGAAGCTGCAGCTCAGCTCTGGGCCCCGCGGGGAGCATTCAGAGCATGACGTGCTGAGGTGGGACCTCAGGGGAAGTCCAGGTGTGCCCCCTGGGAAGCAGGCAGGGGAGCAGGCTGTGGGCTCACCTGAGCCTCTGCCCCAGCCCGTTTTGACCAGGATCTCGTATTTGTACATCCCGTTCTTGCCGCAGAAGGGAATCACCCCCACGCGGCTCACGTCGATCATGTCCAGCTTGTGCACGATCAGCGCCGCCACCGAGTAGGTGACAAAGCACACTGCACACGTCAGCAGCACGATGTAGTTCAGCCCTGGGCCTGGAGCCTGGACAAGAGAAAAGTGTTGAAAGGAGGATTCTTTCAAAAAAAAAAAAAAAAACTCCCCAGGAGGATCCCATTCCCGTTCCCTGCCTCCTTCCTGGCCATGGCCCCGCTGATGGATGTGGCCCTGCAGAGCCGGCAGCAGCAGCAGCTGCCAGGAGCTCCCTGCTCCTGCTCACGTCACAGGGACAGAGTTAGGAGGAGCTGGATGCCCCTGGGAAGCAGGGGAGCAGCTGGCAGGTGTGACTCCCTGGGATCAAACAGTGCTGGGTGACAGCTGGGAGGGACGTTTGGCACGTCCCTAAAAGGGGAACGCAGCGCGAGGTGTCCAGGCCAGGGACCAAAGCCATCTGTAAGGATCTGTTTCCAGCCAGCATTCCCAAGCAGGGGACACAGCTTCCCCTGAGCTGTGCCCATCTGCACCTCCCAAAGGCTCCCCAGATGCCTGTGCTGGTGCCAGCTTGGCCATGAAGCCAGCAGGAAACTGAGGCTTTGCTCCAGGTGACAACAACCTGTTCTAGGTGTGACAACACTGCACAGCCTCTGTTTTGTTGTACTCACAGGAAAGATGAACTGGACAGAGTTTGGGGGCACAAACAGGCTGGCCCCAAAGGCTGTGAGGTGCTGGGTCAGGCACACAGCCTGGTCTGGCCTGGTCTCCTCCAGGGGGACAATTCCTTCTGTCTTCCAGCGCTTCTCCTGCTCGCTGAAGTACTGGCACAGGGACGTGTAGAGCCCCAGGGTCACCTCCACTGGCGACCAGCTGAAGTGGTTGGTGATGTTCAGGTAGTATTTCTGGATGGGGTCATCCGTTCTGGAGAAGGGAAAGAGCAAGGAGATGACTCCCCCACCTCCTGAAGGGACACCAGCCCCATTCTGGTGGAGGTGAGCTCGTGGAAAGCTTCCAGCTGCAGGGGCAGGGACGCACTCCAAAAGGAGGAAAAGCCCAGTGAAGGTGGTGGAATTTACACCCTTTGGCAGTGCAGATACTCAGGGGCTCCACAGACCACCTGAGCAGCCCTCACATCCATCCCCAGCACAGCCTGAGGCTGACAGGGACTACCAGGGAGGCTTCTCTTACCTGGGTGAGGTGAAGAAGGTGTAGAGCTTGTGGTCACTTCCAGCCAGGGCATCCAGGCTGATCCTCTTGGAGGCAGAGCAGTTGTGCTCGTTGGGCTCGGGCTCGTGGTGGAGATAGGCCATGATGAAGGGCTCGGGCTCACTGGCCAGGTAATGCTCTGTGGGGAGGGCAAGCAACAGACAGGGCTTGAAAAAACCCTGGGAGACTCAACCACAGCTCTGCTGCCAGCACTGGGGCTCAGGGAAGAAGGAATGCAGAGCTGTGGGAGATGCTTCTCCAGACTCTCTCAGTGTGCACCTCAGAGGATCCCTGAGCACTGGGTACCATTGGGCCTTCTGGGAGAGGGCCTGACCAACCCTCCAGGGCTAATGTGGCTCAACAGAAGGGCTGGGAAAAGCAAAAGGCTTCTCAGAGCCACAAGCAAGGATGACATTGGGCATTGGAGATGGTCCAGCACAGCCAGAACCTCGACCACACAGTGTGGAACCTGCTGCCCACCCCCAGCATCCCTTCCCACACTGGTTATCCCTCACAGCCAAGCCCTCCTCTCCCACAGGAAGAGCTAACAAAGAGCTGGCTTTGCCTGCCCTACCATTGAGGACTCTGTAGGTGAGCTGGAAGTGCAGCCCTGCCTCCCTGTTGTTGCTCTCCATGACCACGATCAGGTTCACCGACGTCCTTGCCTCGATGACTTCAGTGCCAGCCACCAGGTTTTGGGGCTCTGTGTTGTTTGAGACCATGACAGTGATGGCTTTCTCAGAGTCCAGGCTCCCGATGGGGATCTGCACCCCGTTGTGTGTCTGGAACTCCATGGAGGCCACCTTGGTGGACACGGTGTAGTTGCTGATGTAGCCAAAAGGGAAAGGGTTGGAGTCCACCTGGAATATGACTTGGATGACATCTGTCAGGTTGGACAGGGTGGAGTTGAAGGCCTGGGGGATGGAGAACTGGCAGTTTGGTGTGTTTTCGTAGCAAAGCAAGTTGAAGGGGTCAGACCTCTTGCCTGTGGCCTTAATTTCTCCTCCCAGCAGCTCGAGGGGCTCCTCGTTCAGCACCCGGGACTTCATGAGGATTCTCATCAGGCTGGAAGACAGGTTGTAGGCTTTGGGAGCCAGCAGCAAATTGTGGGAATCAGCCAGCAGCTCCTGGGGCTTGGATTCTTGTGACACTGTATTGACAAGGTGGATTAGGTCACCTGCCAGGAGAGAAGTGAAGAGGAAGTGGTGAAGAGCCTGGATAAGTGCTACGGTCAGGAGAACACCTGACACCTTCCCAAAGCAATCACACAAGGCTTTCCTGGCTGTCTTCTCACTGCTCCTCTGCACATCACCTTCCCCACTGGAGTGTTCACAGCCCAGAGCTAAAAGCCAAGCTGTCAGCAGCTCCTGCAGCCTCTCTAATCCAGCAGGTTTGGTGAGGAATACTTAATTACAGATTTCCCTCCTGTGCAGTGAAGGGAACCACAGCTCAGGAAACAGGGAAGGAATGGATAAAACAAACATTTGTTCCTAAGCTTTTGCTCTATAAAGTGCACAACACTCAGAAAGGTAACAAGGAGTGCAGAGAAGGTGTCTCTGCTTCCCCCCAGGTGGGAATTTCCATGCAGTGCTCCCAGATGCCCCAGTGAGCTTTGACAGCCTCCTTGGACTCCAACCAGGAAGGCAAGCATCTGGAAGCCATAGCTGTTACTCATTGTTTACTAAAAAGAGAATCCCCTGGAGTATCAGTGAGTTTATTAGGAGTATTAGTGAGTTATATTAACAACTGTCAGATTTAAATATCCACAGAGCAGCTGCCAAAGCCAGGACAAGCCTGGGAAAAGCGCAGGGAGAAGAAGAGAGGGCTGGGATGCCACACTCCAAATGCCAGATGCAATTTCCTAAAAATCTGAGTCAAAGCCCAAATGGAAGAGCCTGAGAGCTGCCCCCCAGCCTTCCCCTGCCCCTGAGGCAGCCCCCTGTCCCCAGGCCCAGGCCAAAGGTCACCTGTGATGTTGAGGATGTTGTCAGCGATGCCGGTCGGGGTCACCGTGCCCTGCGTGGTCTCCCCTTGCAGGATGGTCATCATGGTCTCCAGTTTGTTCAGGGTCCTGGTCAGGCAGGATTTGCACACCAGCTCCTTGCTCACCACCTGCAAAGGGAGCAGGGTCTGACAGAGCAGCAACAGCCCAGGGAGAGCCCAGCTGGCTCAGTCCTGAGGAGACCTTTCCACTCTGAGAGTCCCCCCTGCTCTGCCCAGCCCTGGGGAGGGGACAGCAGAGGCTCCCTGCTCACACTGAGAGTGTGACAAGCTGTTGGTGTCTCCAAGACTCCTCCATCTCCCTCCCATGACATTCCAAAGTGTCAGTGCACAGGCAGGCAGAGGATGCCTGGCAGAGGATGCTTTTGGGCTGGGAAGAGGAATGGAGGGAGGAAATTGTTGCCCAGAGAAGCTGTGGCTGCTCCATCCCTGGAATTGTTGGACAGGGCTTGGAGCAACCTGATCCTTCCAACCCAAGCCATTCCAGGGTTCTGTGATTCCAAACTCACATTCCCTGGTGTGCACATAAAGGACCAGGCACAGCTCCCCTCTGGGACCACACACAGAATCCAAGCAGGAGGAGCTGGGTAGGATCCCTCCATCCACCCCACGGCCTCCAAGGGAAGCAGGATTTAGCCCCAGATGAATCCATTTCAGTGTCCAAATCCTCCTGAAGGCTGTGGGAGGAATCCTGCCACTCAGGCATGATGGATGTCCCTCCCTCTGCTCCCAGATGTGTCCAAGAAACAGAATGTTCCAGCCATGGCCTGGAGCTTCCTGCACTCTCCAGGGCTGGAGGGGAGGGACTGAGGCAACACATGGAAGCTGTTACAACCCCGTTCCCAGCTCTTATTCATCTTTTTTCTTTTAATCATCACAGGATTTAGCCCTGATTCACCATGTGTTTTGGTAAAGAATCAAAACAGCATCTGCAGGTCTTGAATTCCCCCTTTTTCCTGCTTTATCTGTGAGCTCTGAGAGGCCAGGACAGAATGGGATCAGGAATCAGGGAGGTGGGGAGGGCACTGGGTTCTGGGGAGGAACCACCCAAGGGCAGCTCCTGCTTAGGGAGGAGAATTCACCAAGAAGTCTGAGATTCTTTTTTTATCCCTCCAGGAGAAAGTAATTCTGATTTTTTTTTTTCCTCTCCCTTGTAGGTAAAACCAAAAATGCATCAGCCCTGATGGACACTTGTGCAGGAAAGGAATGTGTGAACTCCACTTGTCTCAGCCACTTGGGAGATTCTGGAGGGCTGTTTTCCTGAGCCTTTCATTCCATCCCAGAGCACAAAGTAATCCTGGAATGTCAGCTTTTCCCGTGGAATCAAAATTCTATTTCTAGACCCAAGCTCCCACAGCAGGATCAAATCACGAGGCAGGAGGAGGTGGGAAAGACAGAAACCAACTGGTCCAGCATGGATGGGATGTGCTGAACCCCAAACCCCGCACAGAGGGGAACAGAAAGAAGGGATTTTTGAGGTTTGCAGGCTCACAGGCAGGGAAGGGAGCAGCTCAGGACTCTGTGGGTGGGGAGCAGTGCCTGCCCATCACTGACCTGGCTGCAGGGGAAGCACAGCCAAGGCCAAGGTACCTGAGCAGTCCCCAAAAAGATGAGGGAGGGCAGGAGGAGCAGCCAGAGCAGCCTGGCTGAGCACCAGAGCCCAAGTGCATTCTGTAACTGGGCTCTCTTCCCTCCTGGATCCAGCAGCCCCAGCTCTGGGAACTGCCAGGATCCTGGTGCTTCCAGTGAGCAGCAGAGCAAAGCAGGGAGGGGATTCTCATCTTGTAGGGCAGAAAACAGGGCTGGGAGGAGCACCAGAGCTGGGCACTGGCTCCTGGCCCAAAGCTGCTCTACTTGTGGCACTCCTGATGGGAGCCCAGCCTGTCCTCACAGATTCTGTGACTCCCCAGCAATTTATTTCAGTGTTTCTGGAGCCCCCCTGCTCTGGAGCCAGGCTGGGAGAGCTGGGGGTGTCCAGCCTGGAAAAGAAAAGGCCCTGGGGAGACCTCAGAGCCCCTTGCAGGGCCTAAAGGGGCTCCAGGAGAGCCAGAGAGGGACTGGGGACAAGGGATGGAGGCTCAGGACAATTTGGAATGGCTTTGAGTTGAAAGAGGGTAGATTAGATTGATTTTGGGAAGAAATTGTTCCCTGTGAGGGTGGGGAGGCCCTGGCACAGGGTGCCCAGAGAAGCTGTGGCTGCCCCTGGCAGTTCCCAAGGCCAGGCTGGACAGCGCTTGGAGCAACTTGGGACAGTGGAAGGTGTCCCTGCCCATGGCAGGGGGTTGGAGCTGGGTGAGCTTTAATGTCCCTTCCACCCCCAAACCATTCCAGATTCTCCAACTGCCCAGCTTGTGGAGGCCTCTCCTGTCCTGCAGCCTCCACCAGGACATCACCACAGAGACCCTGACGATGCCAGCAGGTGCCACTTGTCCCCTGTGTGTGTGTGGAGAGAGCCAGGCCAGCCCAGCAGGGAGTGAGGAGGCACCTGAGGTGCCCCAGGAGGCTCAGGGGGGTGGCAGGGCCGTACCGTGCACTGTGCCAGGGCAGCTGAGATCTGCTGGATGTCATCCACAGTGTTCACCTTCAGGGAGTTCAGGGTCTCTGTGATGTTGTTGCGGGTCCAGGTCCGCAGCTCCAGCTCCTGCCCAGCCTCAGGTTCCAGCAGCTCGGATCTCTCATACTGGGGGGGAGCAAAATAAAACAGGGGGAGTGAAAATAACACAGTGAGGAGGAGTTTCAGAGGCTGCTGAGCTGAGCTGGAGTCACCTGCTCCCTGCACTCCCCATCTCCTGCCTCTGCTTCTCCCCAGGGGGATCTAACGAGCTGCTTTTCCTCAGCAGAACTTCCCCAGTTTCACTTCTGTTCTCCAAGCAATTATCTCAACAGCCTGGCACTCAGCAGCTAACCAGTGCCTGGAGGGCAGTCCTTATCCAGCTAAGCCTGTGCCCAGGGGGATCATCCCTGCCTGGCTTCCAGCAGCCTCTTCCTGGCCAGGGAAACTGGAATAGACCCCCAAATTCCTGCCCTGCCTGTAGAGATTGTTGTACAAAACCTGGCCCAAAAATTCCCCTGGTGACTGCAAGGATTTCTGGAGGCCCCTCCAAGGCAGAAGGAGCTGTGTTACCTCGTTCAGGATGGTGATGAGGGCCAGGGAGTACTCAATGACCTGCTGAGGGTCCCCTTGTTTCACCAGCCCCTGGAGCACGGTGTCAGTCTGGTTGTAGAGCCAGTGGGAGAGGCTGGGGAAGCCCTCGGGGAGGCCGATTTCCATGGAGCTGCAAGGGAAGAGCTGGGTGAGTGAAGTGCAGACTGGGCTGGGAGGGAGAGGAGGGGAGGCAGGGGGTGCTGCTGCTGCCCTGGCTACATGAGAAACACCAGGGACCTGCAGCCTGGCTCCTCACTGGCCCAGCCCTGGGACTCTCTGATCCTGGGAGTCTGTCCCCATTTAACAATTCCATGATTCCATGAAAGCAGTAACTCCCCCTCCAGTGATGGGGAGGGGAGTTTTTTGCTCCACAAAGCCTGGAATTCTCTGTGTGCACTTCTGCCGAGCCTCCCCTCCCCTTCCTGCCCACAGCCTCTTCCAGGAGGCAATCCCTTCCCCCAGGAGCACGACAGGGACCTGCTGGCCAAGCCACGAGCCTGGGCTGTGGGAGCTGAGGCTGGACAGGGCACTGAGGGACAGCCCAGCGTGACAAGGGACAGCCCAGCTTGACAAGGGACAGCCCAGCATGACAAGGGACAGGCCAGCCTGACAAGGGACAGCACAACCTGACGAAGGACATCCCATCCCGATAAGGGATAGCCCATCCTGACAAGGGACAGCCCAACCTGACAAGGGACAGCACAGCCTGACAAGGGACATCCTAGCCTGACAAGGGACATTCCATCCTGACAAGGGACAGCCCATCCTGACAAGGGACATTCCATCCTGACAAGGGACAGCCCATCTCGACAAGTGACAGCCCATCCCAATAAGGGACATCCCATCCTGACAAGGGACAGCCCATCCGGGCAAGGGACAGCCCAGGCTGACAAGGGACAGCCCATCCCGATAAGGGACAGCCCATCCCAACAAGGGACAGCCTGGCCTGATAAGCGACATCCCATCCCGACAAGGGACATCCCATCCCGACAAGGGACATCCCATCCCGATAAGGGACATCCCATCCTGACAAGGTACATCCCATCCCGATAAGGGCCAACCCATCCCGATAAGGGACAGCCCATCCTGATAAGGGACAGCCCGGCCTGACAAGGGCCATCCCATCCCGATAAGGGCCATCCCATCCCCACAAGGGCCATCCCATCCCCACAAGGGCCATCCCGGGCTGTCAGCGGCCCTTACCTGTTGACGGCCACCACGGTGGCTCCCAGCTGGTCCTGCACCAGCACGGCCACGGACACCTGGAAGCCGCTGTCACGGAAGCCGGGCGGGAGGAAGGCGCCGTGCTCGGCGCGGCTGCCCTTGTACACGCAGAACTCGTGGAAGTGGCCGGGCCGGCGGCGAGAGGCCAGCAGGATGTACACCAGCGGCCCCTCCGCGTCCTCCGTGTCCCTCCAGCCTGCGGGGAAACGCCACCGGGCTGGGACAGAGCCAGGGGGAGCTGCAGGTATCGCCCCCGAGGAGGTGGCACTGCCCCTGCCCTGCCCTGGGCTGGCCCGTCCCGCTCAGCCCTTCTGCAAGGAGCAACCTGGACTAGTGGGAGGTGTCCCCGATGATGGTCTTTAAGGACCCTTCCAACCCAAACCATTCCGGGATTCTTGCTGGTTCTATGTCCCAGCAAGGGTCCCCTGCTCTGGCCGATTGTCCCCAGATCGAGGATGGCTCAAGGGCTCCAGCAGGCTGGAGGAGTGGCTTCAATTCTCTGAATTTTTGGGATGTTTAGGGGTTTCTCCCTGGGTGCTTGGGTTCTGTAAGGTTGAAAGGGATTATGAAAACTTCATGATCAAAATAAAAAGGGGGAATAACTCTGACAGAGGCCACAGCTTCTGTCCAAGCCCTGCAAAGCCTGACTATAAGACAGAGGCTCAGCCCTCCTGCAGCTCAACATCTCAGGAACAAATGGGTCCAGGATAAAACCTGCACAAAGGTTCCCTTGGAGCTCCCAGGAATTATGGGGAGTTTCACAGGAGCTGGGCAGTTGGAAATGTCACTGTGTGTTTTTCAGTGAGCCCCAGTGAAGGTGCTGGCACTGCCACTGTGTCCCGTGCCTGCCACTTCAGCTTAAAAACAACCACCAAGAGCTGAAACTCCCACCATTCCAAAGAGGAACTGATTCCAGCATTATTCTGGATAGCTCAAAACATCCCCAAAGCTACAACCACATCACCCTGAACACGTCCCTGCTGCTCCCCCAGTTTGGTGCCCAGCCCCTGGCAGCAGCAGCAGGATCCATCCCCTCCCCTCCCCTCCCAGCGTGGCTTCCCGGCACTGAGCACAAACAGCTCTAATCTCCACCACCGATCATTTGGGGAAATCTGCTTTCCAGAGGCACTTAGTCCTTGGCCCGAGGCTACAGGACATCAGCCAGGCCACTTTTCCAAAGCTGGGCTCTCTGCTGCTGTCTCTGCAGCTGCTTGGGAAGGTGGCTGTGGTGGGAACATCCAGCCCACGCGGCCCCACTGCTCTGCCTTTTGATTCTTCCCACGTCCTGTGACTCAGTTTTGGGCACCATCTTTTTTTTTTTTCCTGCACTGAAATTCCCAGTCCCTTCCACAAGAACTGGCCTGGCCTGGATATCACCACTCACCTACGTGAGTTAGGCATTTTTAAACTGCCTGCCTGCTGGCCAGGAGTTTGAGAGCTCCACAATTCGGGCACACAAAGCTGCTCATGGTTCAAACCATACCCTGGCCAGCAGTGCCCTAGTTTGGAGTTTGGGGTGAAGGGAAAATCTGTGTGAGGATGGAAATGAGGAGCAGGAGGGGCTGGCAGGGGCTCTCACCTGCACACTCGAAGTGCACCTTGGTCACCAACGCCCTGAGGGGTCCCTGGGGAGGGGACAGGCGGCAGGTCCCCCCCACGGGGGGCTGGTTGGGCAGCAGGTCGATGGAGGCAAAGCCTTCCTCCCCCGTGGTGAGGTCTGTGATGTGCAGGGTGAAGGTGTAACCCTCGCCATCCCTCAGGGCTCCCTGCCTCAGCACCAGGTTCATCCCCGTGTCGCCGGTGGACGTGGTGGTTTTGTCCAGGATGAGGGATTTGTTGTTAAAGCTGTGAGCTGCCCACCTCTGCAGGGATGGAGAGGGGAAAAGACAGGAGAGGTTTGGTTTGAAGCTGAAGTTGGTGTCCTTAAAATGTTTTCGGCTTGAGTCTTTTTTATAAAAAGTAACAGATTTCTAGTGGGAGCGTCTGCCAAATTTGCAGTTGATAATTCAGCTTTAGTCTTGGTGTGCTACAGCAACAAGAACTGGAACCTTTCCAAAATGTCTGGTGGGAATATTTCCACTGTGAGATCTACTTTAGTTTCTGGGATTACATCACCCTCCGACAGAATATTTCATAATACAGAGTACAAAACACAGGAAATAAGTGAAGGACTGGTGGAGTCTCCACGGGATACGGTGTTTTATGTGCCTCGAGCTGAACGTGGCCTGGGTGGTTACTGTTAATAGCACAATCCTACAATTGTGATAAGAGGAGAAACAGTGAGATAACCAGGCAGAAAATGCCAGGCAAGGACAGGCTGGGCTTGCTGGGAGCCACAGGACTTCCAGTTATGAGAGCTGCTTCACTCCACGGGCTGCACTGGAAGCTGGAATTACAGGAGGGCACCAGAGGGGAGACTGAACCAGCTCTGCTTGAGCCACCAGAATAACAGGTAAAAAGCCAACCAGCAGGGAGGAAAAACCACTTTATAGTGGTTTATATTCTCTCTTATAGGAGAAAAAAAAAGTGGCTTTTGTGTGAACAGAGCTGGTCACTCATGGCTTTGCCTTAGAAATGACCCCACAAGGACTCAGCCAGACCCACCTGCCACTGCTTGTGGCCAGGGATTGTTTCCCCTCCTTGTCTCTACAGCAGTTTAGGTCCAGGACTTCATTTCTCTTTCCCTTTCCACCCTGACCCCTCTCCCAGAGCCCCCTCAAAAGGTGAAGCAAAGCCTTGTGACTTTACCCCAAGCTTGGAGTCGTTGTGGCAGTTCTGGCAGGTGCCCTCCAGGTAGACGTAGGAGCTCTTGCTGACCTCGTAGACAGACTGAGCCTTGCAGGAAACACACTCCAGGGACACGATGGGGACTCCTCCCCTCTTGATGAACACCTGGCAAGGGCAAGAGGCTCCATCAGGAGGTCTGACACCAAAACACAGACATCCAGCAGGTAAGGGCACACCCCAGCACCTGGTGCTGCAAGCAGGAATTGCTCTGCCCCACCCTGCCCAGTCTGTGCTAAGGAACAGCAGGAAGGGATTCCCAAAGGGTTTGGGATCAGATTTAAGCTGCAGCTCTGCTCCTACACTGCCCAGTTCTGTCACTGGTCTGCAAGAGCCACCCAACTGATCTAGGTCATTCTGGGTTTATTTATTTACACCTTTTAACAACACAAACGACTTCTGCAATGTCCCTCTGGTCCCTGCTGCTGAATTCCCAACAAACCCTGCTGGTGCTGCCAGGTGGGGATGGAAGAACCACCTTTCCCAGGGAGCAGCACGTTGTTCCAGGCTTCCAGCTGGAATCCAACTGCACATCTCCAGACATCCACCACACCTTCCTGGCAGAGCTCTCACAGGGCTCCAGAGGCACCGGTGCCTCAGACACAACAGCAGCTCAACTCTGACCCCCATGCTCTGTCTAAATTCCTTCAATCCCTGAGGAAATGGGCTTGTCCAGCACTGGGCTGAGCCCTCTGCCCTGGCATGATGAGTGTTATGAATTCAAAGACAGTAATGAAGACATTGTTTAACATGGCAGACCCTTAAAAGGGGATAAATATTCCCCAGCACTTGGGCTGGAGCTCCATCCATCCCGCCAGCATTTGGAGATTTCCTGCGACACTGGGAGCATTGTTTTGTGCTCCTGCATGGAAACCAGATAGTACGGAATGTCCTTGAAAGACTATCAATTCCATTTTTTTTTTCTTTTCATCCTGCAGCTCTGGTTTCAAACCCAGGCTGTAAGAGTTTCCACTTCCAGCCCGAGTCCATCTCCAGTTGCCAACTGCACCACGATGGATGTTCCTGACAGGAACGGAGAGGATGCACTCAGCCTGGGGATTTGTGGGATGCAAACAACCTGCACTGAAAAAATCCTCCCTCAAAAGAGCTTGGAAGGTGAGAAGAGAGGAACTTTTGACAGTGAAATTGAGCACTGGCTCTTAGGAAGCTCTCTGGGTAAAATCAGGGAAGAGCCTGTGCCATGTGAAGAGCTGGGACTGCTGAAGAGCAGGAAAGGAAATTTCCTTTTTTCCAACTGAAACTTCCTTGGGAAAAGGAATTAATTCTTCCCTGTGAGGGTGGGGAGGCCCTGGCACAGATTCCCAGATTTGCTGTGGCTGCCCCTGGATCCCTGGCAGTGTCCAAGGCCAGGCTGGACAGAGCTTGGAGCAGCCTGGGACAGTGGGAGGTGTCCATGCCCCTGGCAAGGGGTGGCACTGGACAATCTTTAAGGTCCTTCCAACCCAACCATGCCATGACTCTGAGCCTTAGAGGAGGCTGTGCCAAGGACAGAAGGTGACAGCTGAGTGTGGTACGTACGGTCTGGTTGGTGGCCTCGGGACTCATCCCCTCCTTCCTGACGGTGAGGTCGAACGTGTACTCCACATCTGCTTCTAAGAGAGCTTTGGAAATTGTGACAATTCCTTCCTTGGCACTGAAATTCAGAGAGCACCCTGCAGCCGAGCTCTGCTTGCAAGGAGAAAAGAACTTTCAAACCCTCCTTGGTACGGGTGCACATCGGGTTAGTCCACAGCCAAAACATTCAGGTCCACACAGAGCCACTGTCACAGGCCTTGCTGTGCAGGAACAGGGCGTGTGTGGACAATAAATCACATTATCCTACTCTTCAGGTTAGTAAACAGTAGTTGGATTACTCCTGTATTTCATCTGAGTTTCAAAATCGTAGTTTACAGCAATTAATCCTTCATTAAATACCTCACAAACATTGCCAAGCAACACAAATCGCTC
This sequence comes from Drymodes brunneopygia, assembly GCA_013400955.1. Classification (NCBI taxonomy): domain Eukaryota; kingdom Metazoa; phylum Chordata; class Aves; order Passeriformes; family Petroicidae; genus Drymodes; species Drymodes brunneopygia. The sequence continues at coordinate 28,361 of VZTZ01008975.1, read as the reverse complement.
ACATTAAACCAAGAGGTCCAATCCCCGCACAATTCACATTTGCTATTTTGAGACAAAGCCAGAAAACATGACATTGTACAAGCAAGAGTTCCACATTCCATCAGAAATGCTGCTGAGGTGGATTCCCACTGGGATCTGCCAGGCAGTTCTCCCTTGCCCTTCCATCACTGCAGGGTCAGACCACCTCACCACATGGGGACAGTGACCTGCTTGTGACCACAAGCTGTGGTCACTTGACCTCTCTGCAGTCTAACTTTGTCCCCTGATGGTGTTAGAGCCATTTAACTGTTCATGGGAGAGGGAGCAGAGCCCTGAGCTCCCAGGCTGCATCAGCAACTCCGTAACTCCCTCAGGGCATGGAAGCAGCAGCACTGACACCGGGAACTACAGCCGAGTGCCAGGGAAGCAGCACTGCCAATGCCACCCCTTCCAGAGCCCTGCAGCTTCCAGAGCCAGCCCTTCTGCTTTGCCCAGGGACACTGCACTCACACCAATTCCTGTATCATTACCCCGAGCTGGGAACTCAACCTTTGCAACCTCCCTTCCTGAGCAGCTCTGGTAAAGATGCTCCTCACAAAAGCTCCCCTCCACACCATTTCACCCCAGACACATTTGTGGTGGAGCTGGAGCTCCCAAATGGCCACTCTGGCTGTGCAAGGCTGCCCTTACCTTGGAGGAGGATGTGCAGGACCACTCGTACAACAACGGGGTCTGTTCCCCATCATCCAGGTTGGGGTCGTAGGACTTCTCCCCATCCAAGACCAAGTCCTGAGTCTTGGACCATACACGGTATGAGCCCCCATCAATGATTGGCACCAGCTTACTGGGGATCACAGTCACGTTGGCAAAGATGCTTTTGGACAGCGGGGTGTCTCCAAAGGAGACAATAAACATGAAGCAATAGCTCCCAACTTCCAGGCCGAGCTTGGGGATAACCAGCTGGGGCCTGTTCACGTCGACATTCGGCAGCCGGATCCTGCTGGAGTCATCCAAGTTCATGCAGCTGGGTGCTCGGTAGATCTCCCACAGGTGCTCTGTCTGGTACTTGATGCACCCTCGCAGGTCAATCTGTGCCTCCAGGTAGTTCCTCTGGGACCTCTTCATAACCACCTGGGGTGGCAGGGCCAGCTCCACCTCGGGCTCCTCGCACTCCAGGACTTTGACGGTGACAGTGAGCTGGGCTATGAAGAAGCTGATGAGATTGGTGGCGTTCACCTCCACCAGGTAATCCCCGGGGCTCAGGTAAGAATAGTTGGCCACTGCAACCTTGGTGGTTTGAGTGGAAGAGCCATCCCCAAAGCTCCACAAGAACTCAACGCTCCTGCTGCTGGGCACCACCACGGCCTCGAACAGCGCCGTCCTGTTGACAAAGGCATTGGTGGCACTGAGGGACACCTGCACTATGGGGTCCTGCACCTGGATGGTTCTGGTGATGTTGACGCTTCCCAAGTCATTGAAGGCAGTGAGGTGGATCTCCAGCAGCCCTGCAGCTTCTGGAGCATAGGAAACTCTCTCTCCTGACGCAGCAACCACGGAGCGGCCTCGCTCTTTCCACAGGCAGAACTGCCAGGAGAAGGACACGCGGGAGCCGCCGCCCACGTGGGCACTGAAGGTCTTCTCCGTGCCCGTGGCAATGCCCTCCTCGCAGCAGTTGAGGAGCCTGACGTCCTGGATGGGCTCCAGGACAGAGATGAGCACCTGGGCGTGGGCGATGCTGATCTGGTTCTGCACGGTGACGGTCACCAGGTAATCGCCGCTCTTGGTGAACTCGTGGCTGTACCTGGAGCTGTTGAGCACCACGGAGTAGTCCCCACTGATGCTCACCAGGTAACTCACAGAGGTACCCGACAGCATCCTGATCTCAAAGGTGACCTGCTCCCCTGGCTCCACCACCTTCTTGCTGGCGACGACCTCCAGACCTTGAATCCTGTCCAGCACGGAGATGTTCCTGCTGGCCAGAGCCCAGCTGATGTCGTTGGAGGCGTTCAGATGGACCGTGTACAGCCCTGCCGTGGGGAACGTGACTGCCACGGACTGGCCACTCAGAGTGCCATTTGGCACCTCCCACAGCCAGGTCACCTCAGTCCCCCTCTGCAGCTCCCCCTCAAAGACCACGGTGGAGCCTGAGGAGACATACCTACAGTCCAGCTCTGCTGTCCCTATGCTCAGCCCCTCGATGACCTCCTCCACGCAGACTGAAACTGTGGCATTGGTGGAATTCAGCTTGTTTTCTGCTCCAACAACGACCTCAATCATACCAGGGCTTTGGAAGGAGTGTATAAAAAAGGGTTCAGAGGTGACAGGAGAGGAGCCGTCCTCCAGGTACCACACATACGTGACGCCAGTGCCACTGGTTATGGTGGCACTTATGTTCACAGAGGCATTAATGGCAGCTGGGTTGGGGAAGGCGTAGGGCTTTAGGACACCAAGGCTTTCAATGAACTCCAGCGTCCTGTTAGCAGTGGCACAGCCCAGCATGTTGGTGGCCTTCAGGTAGACAGTGTAGCTCCCAGCTTCCAGGACGCTCAAGGGGAAGGTTTTCCCAATGAAGGTCTGCACAGCGTTGCCACCCCGCTGGACCACCCAGCTGTAGGAGATGTTTGTGCCCTCTCTGACCACGGCCTGCAGATGGAGTGTTTTGTTGGTTGGGAAGTACATGTCCTCCACCAGGTCAGTGCTGGCCACCTGCAGGCCCTCGATCTGCTCCAGCACGTAGACGTAGATGCTGTCCTGCAGGGAGCTGATCTTGTTCTCGGCCGTCACGATGACGTTGAAGGTGCCCACGGAGCGGAAGGTGTAGGAGATGGTGGAGGAGCCCTGGATGGGAGTGCAGCGGTCGCACAGGATCCACGAGTAGCGGGTGGCAGTGCCAGCCACCAGGGTGGCCACAAAGCTCACTGACCCGTTCAGTGGCACCACCGTCCTGCTGGCATTGACCGTCAGGCCAAGGAGCCGCCGTTTCACCGTGATGTCGATGGTGGTCTCGTTGGAGCTCACGTCGTTCTGCCCCACCACCGTAATGCTGTAGTGGCCTGTGCTGTTGTAAGAGTGGGTGGCCACTTGCCCAGGCTGGACAGTGCCATCCCCAAAGTCCCAGCAGTAACTCACTTTGGTTCCGTTCATGCTGGCAGAGAACAGGTAGATCTGGTTCAGCTCCAGAACATCTGTCCCGTTATACTCAATCTTTGCTACCCCAACTGGCTCCTGGACCTCCACAAACGCCGTGTCATTGTTGAAAGAGACGTTGTTGGAGACAGTCACTGTGACCAGGAAGACCCCTGTGTTCTTGTAGGTGTAGGTCACCTCAGTGCCACTCGACCTGGCCGACTCGTTGTTGCCGAAATCCCAGCGGTAGCGGTACTGGTAGGGAGGCACAGCACTGACCTGGAAGGTGGCCTCTTCCCCGAGCCTCACAAAGTGCTTGGAAGGCAGGAGGGTGACATTGAGGATCTCTGGCTCCACGCAGACCGTGGTGAAGTAGTGAGCCTTGTTAAAGCTGCTGGAGAGGGTCAGGGAGAGCAGGAACGTCCCGCTCCGGGTGAAGTTGTGCATCACCACCGGGTCCCCGCTGACTGTGACATTGGATGAGCCGTCCCCAAAAGTCCAGTCAAAGATGTACTCCTCAGGATTGCCCGTCACGTAGGCCGTGAGCTGCACGTCCGGGTGCTCCAGGATGCAAGAAGTGGGCTCTATCTTGAGCACTTCCAGGACAAATATCCTGACAGGCACCGCCTGGGAGACAGAGTTCACCAGATTCACAGCGGTCACGTTCACCGTGCAGTTGATGTCCTTTATGTACACATGTTCCACCATGGGCACCTGACCCCTCAGCACCGTCCCATCCCCCAAATCAAAGATCCAGGTGATGCTGTCCCCAGTCTGCACAGAAGCATTAATGGTGACAGCTGCTCCCAGCTCTGCGGCCTCGTCGGCGGACACGCGCAGCCCCGTGATCTCCTCGAACACCTGGTAGCACTCCACGGTCCCCACGCTGCTCACGGTGTTGTTGGCTGTCACGGTGACGTTGTACACCCCTCGGCGGGGGTAGCTGTGGGTCACTGTGGGCTGCACCTCTGTGAGCAGGGGGGACCCGTCCCCGAAGTCCCAGGTGTACAGGACGCCGTACGGGGACGGCACGGGAGTGGCTCGGAAGGTGACCGGCCGGGCCACCACCAGAACATCCTCCTGTGCCTCCAGCTTCACATCCACCAGGTAACTGTGCACGTGAACTGGGCTCACGTGGCTGAGGTTCTCGTACTGGTTGGACACAACGACCATCAGGGCATATTCTCCTGCAAGGACAAGGGCAGGGTGAGGACGTGCCTGTCAACAGCTTCTCGGGGCTGCAGGGGACACTCTGCTCCCGTGCTGGGCACACCCTGGGCTGCCCTGCTCCAGCCCAGGACCAGCAGGAATTACACCAGGTCATGGGTGTGGGGACCAAACAACAAGAGAGCAGCCAGATCAACAGGTAGAGAGAAAAGTTTTTCTTTCTGCTCACCCCCAGAACAGACCCTTCCTGCTGCCCTCCCCTGCCACCAGCCTGCCCCTCGTCCTCCTGCTGAGACTGCCCTAAGAGGGGCTGTGTGTGGTGGCCCTGCTTCTCACAGAGTGGCCAAACATCCCTGGGAAACAGAGTTAGAGAGGATGGCAACTGCTGGAGACTTCCAGTCACTCTGGCTGTTTGCTCAGGAATCAGGCAATGACTTCCAAGCCCTGCTTTTATTGGAAGGTGCCTTGTACACTAAAAATGCCTGAGCCCCTTCTTTCCCAAAGAACATTGTTGAGCATACCTGGGTCTTGGTAGATGTGCGAAACGTTGTTCTCAATGACAACCTCGTGGACACTGGGATCAGGAACAAGGAAAGACTTGTTGTAGGGAGGTTTGAACAGGTACGTCTCCTGGACACCATCTCCAAAATCCCACCTGGAGAAACAGGCAAACCACGTTACACTGCACAACAGGAGAATCATGGAAATCCCAGAGGAATCCTGGCCTGTCCTTCAGGTCAGGGCTGGGTTTTCCCAAAAAAAAAACAACATAGGAAGCAGAATGCCAAGGATCAAAGCAGCAGCTGTGCTGAGAGGAGCACAGCACTGGTAAGAAGAGGAGGAACCCAAATCAAAGCAGTGACGCAACACTTTAAAGGAAAAAATCCCCCACTCACAGGGATTTCACATTAACTAAACAGCAGCTGAGATGGAGCAGTTGGCCCTGGATCGAGAAGCTGTGCAGAAAAGGTAAGACATGCACAGAAATAACCTAAGTTTGGGCAAGCAGCAAAGGACTCACAGGAACAGAGCCTCCACAGCCGAGTCCACGAGAACCCTGGCGCTGAGCTCCACGCTGCTGTTCTGGGCCAGGGCTGGCAGGAGCCCCACCACACTCAGGTTCTTCATCCTGTTCATCATCTCCACTGTCACGTTGTAGTTGACTGTGAAGTTGCTGACGTGGTTGGAGGCGGTGAGCTGGGAAGGACAGGGGGACAAAGAGTGGGTTTGGGGTCCCCCTGGCTGCAGGGATTGCCCTCAGAGTGGGGTTTTGCTGGACTGAAGCAGCACCCCCAGGCAGGTGAGCAGGACAGGGCACAGAGAGTGGCCACAGCTCCATCACCACAGCCAGCCCAAGGAAGGGCTGGTGCTACAGCAAGAGAGGAGAGGAGTTTCTCATCCTGAGGCTCCCCTGGCTCAGAAATTGCCAGCTGTCCCTCTGCTTGCCCCGATGTGCCCTGCAGCTCCAGCTGCTCAGCACAGGCACCTGCTGCCACCAAGGGGACAAGAGCCATCCAGTTTCCTCGGGACAGTGGCAGAAAAGTGGCTTCAAGCACAGAGCAGGGGTGGGAGAGGCTCATAAAACCAGGCACACCAAGTGCAGCTCCAGGATCCCAATGGGGTGGGCACAGAGAGGGAGAGCAAGGCTGGGCAGAGGAGGGACAGGGGTGCAAGAGACTGAAGAGACATGACAGAAGAGCAGAACCCTCATCATTTTCTGGGCACATAACACTGACAGAGCTTCTTCATCCTCTCACCTGCAGAAGAGCTGAGCTGCTGGCAGAGGGATCCTTCAAACCCACTGGCACAGAGCTCCCACCCCAGCAGGCAGGAGCAGCTCGTGGCTGGGCTCCTGTGGATGTGCTGCACTGAGCCCAGAGCCCCCCAGGCTAACGTGGCACCCTGGCAGCTCTGTGAGTGAAAGCAGCCAGAGCTCAGCACAGAGCCTCACCCAGCAGATTAGTGCTGCAAAAAAAGCAGCAAAAAAAAAAAAATTTGCAAAAAGCAAATTAGTGCGAGCGTGGCCTCGGGCTGGGCTGGCTCTGCTCAGGAGGCCAAGAATCACCCTGAGAGCAGAGGCAGCACCTTGCACCAGAGCAGACTCTGCAGGGCACGGCACACAAAGATGTTCTGGCCAGAGATCAACTCCTGGCTCCACAACAGACTCTGCTCCATCCTTCAGGGGCCATGGCAAAACCCAGCCTGCCAGTCTGCAGCAGGAGGAAGAGAACAGCACAGAGAGCACAGGAGCTCGTGGGAGAAGCTTTGTCCTGCCCATGGAGGTGTGAGGATGCATCCTGCCTCTGCCAGGCTCTGAATCCACATCTCCTGCCTGCCAGAGCAAGGGCTCATTCCTGCTGGGGAGGAGGAGGAGGAAACACAGGCACTCCATGAACAGGAAGGGGAACTTGGAGAAAAGAGGAGAAAGGCAAGAGGAGGAACACAGAGAAGCAAGGTAAGAGCAGAAGGAACTCCTTGCATTTGCAAAAGCAGCTCAGTGGGAAACAGCAGACAGAGCACAGTGAAAACTTCGACTCAACTCTGCCTCCTCTCCCTGCTGCTTTTCCTGAGGAGTTTGTGGGATGAGATGGAAAGCCAGGGGTGGAATGGTACCATGGGAAAGGCCTTGGCTTACCGAAAGCTTGTACACAGCTGGGCTTTGGTAGATAACGTTGAAGACAACATTGTAAAAAGTGAAAGATGGCTTATCATCTACTGTCCATCGGAAGGTGACATCTGAGCCAGCCTCCATCACAGGCACGTAGCTCTGAAAGGCACGAGAACATTTCACACCAGTGCAAGAGAAAAGCACGCCCAGCACCTCCCAGGAGACCTCCAGCTGAACTGGAGAGGGAGCAGAGCCACACTGGGAGGCCCCCACACCTGCAGGGCCCTCAGGGCGTGGCACAGAGGTGACAGATCACCCGTGGCTCTGCTGCTGATGGACAAATGCAGACCCTGACTCCATGAATCCCCAGCAGAGCTGGGAGCAGACTCCACACTCCCTGCTCCCACAGCCCAGCACTCTGCTCTCGTGATCAGGTCTCTCTTGCTGACTAAAAAACCCTCTGAAATCTTTGCAGAAACAGCCTGGCTTTAGCTACACCTGTAAGCTGAGCCTCTGACCCTCATCCAGGGATGGTGCCTGACCCCAAGGCCAAAGGGGCTGGACAGGGCAGGTCCCTCCTCACTCCAGCAGTGCCTCCTGAGCAGCCTGTGGCAGCAGGAAGGGTGAGACCGAGAGGTGCAGGCACAGGATCTGCCAGAAGCAGCCAGAGCTTGTACAGAGCATTGGGGGCAGTTACTGAGCAGCTTCCCAGGACTGTAGCTCTGGGGATGGGGGACTGGAGAAAACAGGACTGCAAACACCAGGGGAACTCCAAGATTTGGAGGGGTGAAACACCTTTACAGCTTCAGCCAGCTGATGTAAGGGTTCAGCAGAGCAAAGCTAAACACCTCAAGGAGAAACTACCTGGGCAAGGCAAAACCAGGTAAACACCAGCCTTTCCTAACTCCTCTGGTGTCCTGGAGAACCGGACAGGCAGTGTTCCCTCACAGGGGGCTCTGCCTCACCTCGAGGGCTCCAAGGGGCTGAGCTGCCCTCCTGCTGGAGAGCACCAGTGCTGGTGCCAATGCTGTGCCTGCAGCAGCGTGGGCAGCATGGCCTGGCAGCTTAGCAGCAAGCAGTGCTCCCCTGCCCCTCTCCCCCGAGCCAAACACACCCCCTGTGCAGGCCAAACCCACAAGAGATGGACTCAGAGCAGCAGCAGCAGACACTCACCACCCTGGTGTTCACCAGCACTCTGCTCTCGGGGTCGGGCGTGGCCCTCAGCCCGCGGATGGGCTCCTCCACCTTCACGGTGACCGTGATGTTCTGGGAGCTCACTGCATTCTCTGCAAGCAGCACGTGGCTGCTGACACCCTCCCCGAGGCCACCCAGCTGCAGCACAGCAAACCAGGTGTCGTTGTTGTCCCTGGCACACAGCCCCGCCACGGCCGCCGGGCAGGTGGCCACGAAGGGCACGCTGCGGTTGTCCCCAAGGCAGGTGGCCGTGGCGTTGAGCCCCGAGGAGAGCTTGAGCAGCAGCCAGGTGTGGTTGGTGGGCAGGTAGAGCCTGGAGCCGTGCGGGGCGGGGTGCAGGACGCGCAGGCCGGACACTCGGGAGGTCACCTGGAAGCTGCAGGACAGGTTGGCACTGAAGGGCCCGCTGGCCACGCTGGCTCGGACACTGTAGTGGCCAGGCTGGGGCAGCCCCGCGTTGTGGGGGCTCAGCAGGGGCACCAGCTGCTCCTCGGCGTAGCGAACCCGCACGGAGCATGCGGAGATGTTGGCCCAGGGGGGATCCATGGAGCTCAGTGCCCACTGCGAGGAGTTCCTGCTGCCCAGGGAGGTGGCACTGGGGTGGCACTGCAGGAACGACCCCGAGCCAGCGTTGTGTTGGATGCTGAAAATGTCCCCGGCCCTGACGAAGATGTTTTCTTTCCTGAATGTCACCTGGAGATAGAGGAGGTGTTTTTGGGATTAATGTCTCACGTGAAGAGCACACAATCCCAGCTCCTGCTTGGATCTCCTGCCAGGTGGGAGCCAACAGATCCCAGCACAGTACAGGGAGACCTTTCACCCCCCTGCTCTCCTTGGCCTCTCTGATTCAAATGTGCCAACCCAAAATTCAGCTTTATGCCCCATCTCCACTGTGGTAATGCCATGGGAACAGCCCATGGAATTTGCATAGACTTTTCAGGACATCCCAGAATGATTTGGGTTGGAAGGGACCTTAAAGTCCGTTCAGTTCCAGCCCCTGCTGTGGGCAGGGATACTTTCCACTGTCCCAGGGTGCTCCAAGCCCTGTCCAACCTGGCTTTGGACACTTCCAGGGATCCAGGGGCAGCCACAGCTTCTCTGGGAATCTGTGCCACCCTCCTTTGACCCTTCTGACCAACTGTGCTTGGTACAGGGGACTGCAGGGAGCCCACAGCCCGTGTGACACTGGGCACATCATTTCATTCCAAAGGACTTCAGTGGCTCCAAGAGCCACATGGGAACAACCCAAACTTACCCAAAGCCCTCAGGAGAAAGCTGCCCCACCTGCTCCCTGCTGACAGCAGTGAACACTGACCTGGTACTGGGAGGAGGGGCCAGCTGGTACCGTGAAGAGGAACTCCCTGAGGAGCTCATAGCTGGGCTGGCTGATGTTGGGCTGCAGGGACCCAGGAGCAGAGCTGCTGCCAAAGGAACTGTTGGCACACTCGCTCCCATTGCAGCAGCTGTCGTGGGGTGAGCAGAGATTTGTCAGAGGACACCACTGGAATCCAGGAGGACACTCCAGCAGCGTCCAGTTCCCGTCATCCTGAGCGCTGGGGAAAGGTTCTGTGCCATTGTTCTCCTCCTGGTAGTCTGGAAGAAGTGAAAGGGGAATCAGTGATCACCACTCTGATGAGTAACACTACTAATGCACTTCTTTGCTCCAAATTCACCATTTTTTCCCCACTTTGACCATGGCTCCACTCCCAGTAAAAGCTGTAACTGCAGCACGTGCTGGTGCTACAGAAATGTCCCGTTTTACTGGAAAAATCCACCAAGATCATTCAAGCCAAAGCTGTCTCTTTTCCACTGAGAACGTACCAATTTGCACTCTGAAAGGATCTGTGCTCCAGCAAAAAGCCAGTCCAAGTGAAAGCAAGAGCTGGCCCTGACACTGAAAACACATTAAGCAACTTTTCTGAAGTTAATGTTTCCATGTCAAAGTATCAGCTGGTCAGTGTCAAAAAAGATCCTTTTGTAACCAGCCAACCCCACGGCTACAACAAACATTCTGCTGCAGAATTAATTGTTGCCAAAACTGTGACCGTTGAGCTGTTGTACAAGGAATAAAAAAGGCTTTTTAGATTATCTCATCCATCAGGAAGAAACGGGCTCGGGGAAAATGTTCTTCCTCGTTAACCCGTGGGGCCAGATGGACCAGAACTCATTCCCGTTTGACACGAGGTTTCACAAAGTAAAAAGTGCAGCTCAGAAGATTAATGAGCTTCTCCACATGGTCCTTACACTCACATTTTCCTCATGCATTGAGAGGTTTCTCCCTCTGTTATTTTCTCCAGCATAAACTCTTCTCCAAGGCTGTCCAACCCTACCTGTGGATCCTGCACTTTAATCTCCTCATAAAACAACCAAATCTCTGAGCCTTTAAGGGTCAGAGGAGCTTCTCCACATGGTCCTTTCACTCTCCTTGTGCACAGAGAGAGGTTTCTCCCTCTGTTATTTTCTCCAGCACGACCTCTTCTCCAAGGCTGTCCAACCCTACCTGTGGATCCTGCACTTTAATCTCCTCATAAAACAACCAAATCTCTGAGCCTTTAAGGGTCAGAGTGTTGCCCTGATTTTTGTAGAGTGCTGTGTTTATAGTTGGTAGCAAAGGTTTTCATAGATTTTGTGCAAACAATCCATGTTTCTATAACCGGCCAAGGATTGTTTTGTACTTTGGGTGTTGTTTTTCATTCTTCTTTCTGGGCTGGAGAATGTGATGGGCTGTGTTTGTCACCTATGGAATTTCAGAGGTGGGAACCTCCTTGTCCAATCCATAACTGTCTGTAAAAAGGTATCAATATAAGAATAAAGAGAGGCTGGGGCTCTTTTTGCTCTCTGCCCGGCCTTGCTGCCTGAGCTCCTGAGTTACCTAATTTGTTTTGTGTCTGACAGAGCAACAGTCAGAGCACCAGAGAGGCCCAGCTTGATGGTGTCACCTCCAAGTGTTGAAGAGAAGCCTCACCTTCCCCATCCACGGGTCTGAGCAGCTGGAACCTCACGTGGACGGGCTGGAGCAGCTCCTGAGTCACGAACTCCAGGGCAGTGAGGAACCCCTGGTGCCTGAAGGCCAGCTCTGGGAACTGCAGCACCTGCAGGACACGCACAGCTTTCACCTGCCCGTGCCTGCAGGGATCCCTGGGCAGCAGCAGGACAGGGAAACCCCCCCTCACCTCCTCAGGCTGCCAGGGATCTGCTGGCACAGCTTCACTCACGTTCCTCACGGCCTCGAGGGGGGCGAAGGCAGCGTCGCCCTCTAAGAAATTCTCGGCGTTGAGGAGAACTCCTGTTTAAATTTGAACAAATATTTGAACAAAGCCTGTGGGACTCAGCAGGGCCTGAGGCCATTCCCTCCACCCTGGGAAGCTGCAGCAGGGCTGGGATCACTCAGGATGCACTGGAGGAGCAGCTCCATAATCTTGTACCTTCCTTATTCCCCTTACAGGCGTCTGGATTTCTCTCCCATCCAGCACAAATAACTTTTGCATTTGCAAGGTGCAGCAATTTTGACTTCTAGGAAAAATGTGCAAGTAATTCTCCCTTCCAACAACTAATGATTTGCTTGGAATTTCTGAGCACAAGGTGCACCTCTCATCCTCCCTGTGCCCCTGCACTTCATGGGAAATGTGGCCATGGCCAGCTGGTTCCCAGCAGTGGCAAACACTGGTGGCTCTCTGGGGACAGGGCAGCTGCTGCTGCCCCTCTGACCAGCCCAGGGGCCTCTCTGGCTTTTCCTTCTCACCTAAATCTTCTCCCCTATTTCACATCCATTCTCCTTCTCTTTCTTACTCCCTACACTGGTGTGGAAGATTTGGGAGGCTGCACAACCACAAATCTGCACAGGACATCACACCTCACCACCTTCTGAGCCACCCCAACATCTCCCAAAACACACAACGAAGGACACTGAGCCACCAGGGCAGCACCAGGGCCACAGACCCTGGCAGCAGCAGAGACTGCTCAGATAAGAGGGAAAAACCATTTCCAGAGCTTTGCCTCAGAGCTTTGCTCCTCTATGCCCTCCTCCTCATCACAAGGAGACTGGAATAAGCCAAACTCTTCCTTTTGGGCTCAAGTGGCTTTCTGGAAGTTTGGTTTGCAAGCCACACTCATTTTATGGCAATGCCCTGCATGAGCCTTCCCACGCTCCTCTGTGTCCTTCTCCTCATCACAAGGAGACTGGAATAAGCCAAACTCTTCCTTTTGGGCTCAAGTTGGCTTTCTGGAAGTTTGATTTGCAAGCCACACTCATTTTACAGCAATGCCCTGCACGCATCTCTCTTTTCCCAGAGAGAGGGGACACGTGGCCAGCCAGGATCACCTCTGTTGTAGCCCTGAGGGGACAGATGGCCAGGTAGGGTGGCAGCAGGGCCAGCAGAGCCCACCTGGTGGCTTGTACTCGCAGACATAGCTGTGCTTGGCCATGCACAGGTCGGTGTTGCACTGCCCCGCCGGGCCCATCCGCACGCAGTGGTCGGCGTTGGAGGGATGGGGCTCTCCTGGCAGCCAGTTCTGACAGCTCTCCAGATTAAATCCTTCCCCTCTCTGCTGAGCTCCAGAGCTTGCAAAATCGTTGAAGCCGATCCAGACATCGAGGCTCCTGCAGAAAAAAAAAGAAATTAATTAAAAAAATAAAAATAAGAAGAAGGGGGAGGGGGGATTTCAGGAAATCATGAGTATTAGAAAGAGCTGGGACAGCTGCCATCTATGGCTCTCTCTTTTTGTGTCTACAGCAGCTCCATTGGGGTGTCATGGGCTGCATTTCATGGAGCCTTTTAGTTACTGAAGGGTTTCAGTATCCACTCCACCACCAGAGCCTCAGGAACAGCCCCTCCACAGCACAGCACAGACTGCTCTGCTCCAGCCTTCCCACCTTCCTTCCCAAGACCTTCCCAAAAACCTGCTGAGGGTGGGCAGGCCCTGGCACAGGGTGCCCAGAGAAGCTGTGGCTGCCCCTGGATCCCTGGCAGTACCCAAGGCCAGGCTGGATGGAGCTTGGAGCAGCCTGTGATGGTGGAAGGTGTCCCTGCCATGGAAAGGGGTGGAACTGGACGAGCTTTCAGATCCCTCCCAACCCAAACCATTCCAGGATTCCATGATTCTGTGACCAGCAGGGTTGATTTGAGCCTCACCCCACTCAGAGCAGAGCACTCTGGCACCATGAGCTCCCCACAATGACCCCCCCAGACCCTGCCAAGCCTGTTTGGAATCATGACCCAAGAGGAATGACCTGGTCACACAGGACTGTCTGGGAAAGCTGAATCCCTTAGGAAATTGGTGCATTTTCTGTGGGATTTAGCACCAGCCAATGCTCCAGTGCAGGTGGGGCTGGCAGCAGAGCAGGATTAAAGCTCAGCAGTGCCAGGGCTGGGAGCTCCTGCTCTCCTGGGTGCAGCTCCTGGAGGGGATGAGCTCCTCAGGCACCGTGGAAAGGCAGCAGCCAGAGGGGACAGCAGAGGCTGAAGCACTGCAGGCACCCCTGCACAAACACACAGGGAACTGCCAGGCTCCTTTCAGGAGATGAAATATCCCTGCCCCGTTTGGAAACTGCCTGGATCCCAGTGAGATCCTGGTGGGAAGTGCTGAGAGGTCTCTCCCAGCCACAAACAGCCTGGAGAGCTGTTCCTGATCTCACCCAGCAGAAAGGGAGGCATTTGTTCCATATTAACTTCAATTAACTTCTCCATATTAACACCCTGCACCCTTCCAGGCTCTCAGCTCCTTCTCCTGCAGGTGGAAATCAATCCTGCCACAGCCCAGCGTGCTGCCAGGGTGGGACCAGGGCTCTGCAAAGCACACTGGGGAGGTAACTGGTGATAACTGGTGCCTCTCCACCCCCCAGGCCCACGCCAGATGAAATGATTCATGAGGTCATGCTGAAAAACCATGACAAAAATAACTCTCGTTCCATGAATCGGTGGTTTTCACTGGAAATGAGATTAAAAAATAAATAAGGGCTGTGTTCTGCTCCTGAACCACTGGCAGGGAATTTGGGAGAGCAGGGTAGGAAACTGCCTGCCTGCCTGCTGCCATCAGGAAAACTCAGTGGAGATTTTCCTTTTCTAATTCCAGCTATGATCTAATTGCAAGTCATTAGGAAAAAAACTAATAATAATAATAAAAAAAGAAGGTAAGAAAGAAAGGAATAACTAAAAGACAAGCTGCTGGCTGGCTCCCACCCTGCCCCACTGCCCAGGGGCAACAGGAGGATTCTGAACACCCTTTTTTGAAGCAAGATGTGAGCTCTCCTCTGCCTCTGAGGAAGGATTGAGCTGCCTTGCTGGGGCAGGAGGAGCAGAACAAGCCTGGGGAGGCTCAGAAGGGCAGAGGGGCTCTCTGTGCTGCCCAGAAAGAGGGAACCAGCTGAGCACATCCTGCTCCTGGGGAGGCCATCCCACACCAGGAGCAAAGGAGAGGAGAGCAGCTCAGGGCCCTGATGGCAAACAGCTCCCTGCTCCTGCCACCTTCCCATCAGAAACCACGGAAGCTGCACGCTCCAAAATCCTGCAGCTCGGCCCATTGGCCTTTCAACCACCAGGGAAATCCCATCCTGGAGCTGCCTCCTTCATGTTTATCTGCATGGATTAATGAAATAAATCCCTGGGCTGGAGGGGGCTGGGGAGGAGAGGGCCATGGGGCAGCAGCAGCTGGGGAACAGCCTGGTTCCCTCCGAGCTCTCGTGATTTCCGTGCGGCAGCTCCACACGCGATTCCTGCCACATCCCAGCAGCCCTGAGCAGCTCCCAGGCCGTGCAGGGGGACAGCCTCCCTCCCCCAGAGCAGGGAACACGTGTTTGCACTCTCAGGGTGCAGCTCCATGTGAAGGGAACAGGGCAGGGACAGGAGTTTGGGGAGAAGGGGCTGTGTCAGCCCCGCAGCGCTCAGAGCCCGCGTCACAGGCAGCTGTTGCCTTGCATGTGCTTTTTGGGATGTGTTTTTGAGGAGCCCATCTCCCACAGCTGCAGCTGGGAGTGCTGACAAGGCCTGGCAGGCCCTGGGAGCTCTCCTGCCTGTCCTCCCTCCCCTGGAATGAGTGGCTGGACAAAGGGCACCCAGAGGGGCGGGTTTAATCAGAGGCTGACACTTGCAGCACTCTCTGTTTATAAAGGCCAGTGCTGAGGTGGAACAGATGCTGCTGGAGAGGAGCTGCCCAGGGTGAGAGGCAGGAGGGGAAAGGCTCTGGGCTCTGCAGCTGTGTCTGAAGGGTGCAGGATCCCTTTTCACATTTCAGAGGCATCCACAGGCACAAACACGGGGTAGGAGAAGCCACCAATCTCCCAGTTCCCAGCTGTGATTTCCTCAATTCCCAGTTGTGATTCCCAACCATTCTGCCCCCAATCCTCTTCTTCCCTGCACAACCTTTAAGGAAAGAATCCAAGCCCAGCAAAGGCTCGAGCTCTGCTCGTTCCTCCTCCCTGTCCAGCAGCCTCACCCCCATCCTTTCCTCATCCTCAGGACACAGCTGGAGCCTCCCTCTGCAGATGTGCCCTAAGGAACCCAACACCAGTCCCTCGGTGACCCCAACCCTTCCCCTCCTCACTCACCTGATGACATGAGCCACCAGGAAGCTCTGGATGTCAGGGCTGCTGACAAAGGCCAGGTCCCCATTGCCCAGCTCCTGGCAGTGCCTCTGTGCCTCCAGCCACTCTGCCTTCTCCACCACCAGCTGGTAGCAGTGGTTATTGCCCGGGAACACCAAGCCCTCAGGGGGGCACATGGGGTGAACTGCTGCAGAAAGAACACAAGGGTGATGTCCCCTCCATGTCCCCAACCCAAACCAGGCACAGAAGCTCCCAGGAATGTCCCAGCCCTGAAGCCAAGAAGCTGTTAAAGTGCAGAACCCTGCTCAGCCAGGGAGCAGCGAGTGCCCAGAGCTGCCATCCCTTACCTCATCCTCACCAAGGGCAGACCCAGGACCCAGTACCACCCAGTCCAGCCCCCCAGCTCACCCCTGCCCAGCCCCCCAGGAGCCCAGCTCACCCCTGCCCAGCTCACCCCTGCCCATCTCTGCAGTGATCCCATAGAGCACGGCCAGCCCGGTGCCACCCCTGTTGCGGATCCGGATGTCCAGGCTCTCGTTTGTCACCACCAAGGAAGGACACTGCAGCTCCAGCTGCTGGGGTGGAGCCACCACCTCGATTTGTGCCTGCTGCTGCAGCAGCCTGGAGCCCACCAGGACAGTGGCAGTGACGTTGTAGAGCCCAGGTAAGGCGTAGCTGTGCACAGCTGAGGGTTCAGTGGTGCTGAGAACCTCGGAGCGGTCCCCAAAGTGCCACAGTAAAGTGCTGACAGCGATGGGAATACTGACATTGAAGAGCACGGGCTGGTGCAGGCTGTAACGGGGCTGGAGGCCTGTGAAGGACACAGGCAGCTGTGCCTGGAAGGGCGAGGGGACAAGAGAGGGGCCACCACAGCCCTGCCCAGACAAATGCTCAGTGCAAAACGGCAAACAGCCAGAGGAAGAGTTCGTTTCGTGGGCAGCTCCACACAAACACTGCCCCTGGGAGCTGAAGGCTCCGTATTCCTGCTCCTGGGAGAAACAGAGGGCGCTGCAGGTCTCCTCAGAGAGGTTCCCAGGGTGGACAGACGTGAAGAGGATGACAAGCTCAGCTTCTTCAGTGTGGTTGCCCGGCAGACACGTGATGTACTGAGCTCCTGCAGGGGCAGAACAGAAGATCCTCTTGCAAAACAGACTCTGGGATGCCATGGATTGGTGAGACCCTCCAAGAGAACCACCCCACACTCCTGGGAATGGAATTCTCCTGCTCGGAGCATTTCCTTTTTGAGAGTTGCCCGGGAAGTCTTTAATCCCCCAGCAACAGTTTCCAAACTCTTTATGCTAATTAGTGATGACAGAAATAACAAGGCAGTCACACAGATTTATGGAGCACTCAGTAAATAAAGCAGGGCTTTGGAGAGCCTGACACTCTCATGGGACGTGGAGCCACTGGGTCTGACACTCAGAGGAGCCCACAGGACTTGCTACCAAGTGAGACCATGACAAAAGGGACTCCTTTGGTGGCACCCTGGCTTGGTCAGTGCAGAATGTCTCACCATGTGCTGCCCGGGACCTCCAGCAACAAATCCAAAACCAAACCCCCTTGGGCAGTGGCACACAGGGGACACAGAGGAGACACCCATGGACTCCCCACCAGGCCTGCTCCCTGGGGCTCCTTTCTGTGTGGGGAGAGCCAAGAGTTTCCCTCCTTGCAGGAAAATGTGGTGCTGGAGAGCAGGGCAGTGCCATGGAGTGCAGGGATGGCCACGGGAAGGACACAGGGGAACAACACTGGGACAGGGAGCAGGGACACACACAGGAATGGACACAGAGCCCCCAGCTCACTCCCCTGAGTGTCACCCCCCTCTCTGGCTCACACAGGGTGGGACATTTCCCTGCCACAAACACCCAGGCAGGGCCTCTCCCTCGGCCTCTGCCCACGCGCCTCGGCCACGTTGGCTCCGCCGTTGCTGCTGGTTGCTACAACATCTCCCCCAAACATCTCAGCAGCTCCAGCCTCGTGTGATCTTCCCAGATCAAACCCATCCAAGTGTCCAGCTTCCTCCACGGCCTTCCTGCAAACACTGAGCCACTTCTCCTAAGAACAGTCCCCGGAGAGGAGCACGGCACGGGAACCGCTCTGTTTTTCACCACCAGCCTGGTCATTCCTCATTCCCTGCCGGTCACTCAGAGCTGTCAGGAGCTGGCAGGCTGTCCCAGCCTACTCCCATTACACTGAATTACCCACAAGGCAGCCTCACATTATTGTTTCCACACTGGCTTAAAGTAGTTCAAGAGGGAACAACTAATTATCAAGAGCAGCAACAGCGCCAAGGGTTTTTTTTCCCTTTGATAATTCCTGCAAGATGCTGCAAGCTGGGGTAGCTTTGCTGGGGGAAGAGGAACAACCACCACCTGGATTTTGGTCCTGAGGAGCTCAGCTGGCTCCCACCAGCTCTGGGACCCTCAGCCTCATCCCTGCATCCTCCTGGCTCTGTGTCCTCATCCCTGCATCCTCCTG